>CAUYRH010056855.1:0-25404 GCA_963574655.1 Perodicticus potto
ATAAAACTCTAAGAAAAGAAATAGCTAAAAATGTTAACAAATGGAAAAATCTTCCATGCTCATGGCTGGGAAGAATCAACATTGTTAAAATGTCCATACTACCCAAAGCAATATACAATTTTAATGCAATCCCTATTAAAGCTCCATTGTTATACTTTCAAGATCTTGAAAACATAATACATCATTTTATATGGAATCATAAAAAACCTTGAATAGCCAAGATATTACTCAGAAATAAAAGCAAAGCAGGAGGTATCACACTACCAGACCTCAGACTATAGTATTAATTGATAGTGATCAAAATAGCATGGTATTGGCACAAAAACAGAGAGGTAGATGTATGGAACAGAATAGAGAACCAAAAGACGAACGCAGCTACCTACCATTATTTGATCTTTGACAATCCAATTAAAAACATTCAGTGGGGAAAAGTTTCCCTATTTAACAAATGGTGCTGGGTGAACTGTCTAGCTACCTGTAGAAAACTGACACTGGACCCACACCTTTCACCATTAACTAAAATAGACTCTCACTGCATTAAAGATTTAAACTCAAGACATGAAACTATAAAAATACCAGAAGAAAGTGCAGAGAAAACTCTTGAAGGAATCAGTCTGGGTGAATATTTTGTAAGGAGGACTCCCTGGGCAATTGAAGCAGCATCAAAAATACACTACTGGGACCTGATCAAATGAAAAAGCTTCTGCACAGCCAAGAACACAGCAAATAAAGCAAGCAGATAGTCCTCAAAATGGAAGAAGATATTTGCAGGTTATGCCTCCGACAAAGGTTTAATAACTGAAATCCACAGAGAACTCAAACATATTAGCAAAAAAGAACATGTGATCCCATTCTCAGGGTGGGCAAGGGACTTGAAAAGAAACTTTTCTGAAGAAGACAGGTGCACAGCCTAGAGACACATGAACCATGCTCATCATCCTTAATCATCAGAGAAATGCAAATCAAAACTACCTTGAGATATCATCTAACTTCAGTAAGGGTAGCCCACATCACAAAATCCCCAAACCAGAGATGTTGGTGTGGATGTGGAGAAAAGGGTACACTTCTACATTGCTGGTGGGAATGCAAACTAATACAATCCTTTTGGAAAGATGTTTGTGGAATACTTAGAAATCTAAAAATAGACCTGCTATTTGATCTTATAATTCCTCTACTAGGTATATATCCAGAAGACCAAAAATCACATTATAACAAAGATATCTGTACCAGAATGTTTATTGCAGCCCAATTCATAATCACTAAGTCATGGAAGAAGACTAAGTGCCCATCGACCCATGAATGGATTAATGAATTATGGTATAAGTACACCATGGAATATTATGCAGCCTTAAAGAAAGATGGAGACTTTATCTCTTTCATGTTTACATGGATGGAGCTGGAACATATTCTTCTAAGCAAAGTATCTCAAGAATGGAAGAAAAAGTTTCCAATGTACTTAGCCCTACTATGAAACTAATTTATAGTTTTCATATGAAGGCTATAGCCCAATTATGGCATAAGAATATGTGGAAAGTGGTAAGGTGGGGGAGGGAGAAGGATCGGTAGAGGGAGGTTAATTCGTGGGACCCACACCTATGGTGCATCTTAGAAGGGTACAGGTGAAACATACAAAATGCAGAATATAAAGGTCTTAACACAATAACTAAGAAAATGCCATGAAGGCTATGTTAAACAGCTTGATGAAAATATTTCAGATTGTATATGAAACCAGCACATTGTACCCTGTGATTGCATTAATGTACACAACTCTGATTTGATAAAAGAAAAAATAAATCAATTATTAACTCTTGATTATATGGGGCCCTTCAGTTATTCAACTATTACATTATGGTAGAACTAATGAAAAAGTTAAGATATTTTTATAAAAATAGTTGAATGATTTGGAAACAATTGTCCACGTAAGTATGATCAGAGTTTATAGGGGGCTGGAGAAACTTACTTTCAACTCAGCACTAGAACACTGTTAAAAAGTTAAACAGCACAAAAGTCTTTCAGCGAGTCAAGCTTTAGCCCGGCTAGTAGGAACATCATACTTTCTGGTTCAAATGATTCAGTCACCTATATGTTTGAGCCTTCCTGGGCTATGCTATCAATGGAGAGCTCTGCTCAGAGATGGGCAGGCCTCCTACAAGACAACAGGGCAAAGGAGGCATGGCCTGAAGGGCAGCTCATGAGGTTTTGATTATCCTACTGACATGTGTTAGGCAGGCAATCCTCATTTACAAGTACCCTTTAAACTTCTGGAATCATATCTACCCCCTTGGAATCAACTTCTGACAATAATTTATGTCCCTGGAAAGTATCCTTTGCCTAATATAATTTTTCTCTCAGATATCCATGATAGTAAAAAATAAACACTTTCCATTTGAGGATGTTATAGTGGGCATGTTCACTAACCAGAATCTACTATCTGCTTTCTCTTTTCAAAGCAAATCCTAATATTTATGTATCTGTATCTCAATCTTACAGCTTCTGTGCCTCCTGAAAACTCCAAGTGACCCTGATAGTTCTAATGCTAATTCTATTCCCACTTTTATTTTTGGATCTGAGACAAGTATGAACAGCATTCAGAATACTGAGACACTGACAGTGCTTTGCACGGAGCTGGTGAGATAATTCCTCTTCAAGATTCTGGAACTTTTAGAAGGCACTGTCTCTCTTACCTTCACTGTGTACAAATACACAAATATTCCTAGCTGCTACTGTTAGCCATCCTAGGACAAGCAGGGGATTAATCTTAGAAGGAAGATGACAATGGCAATCACAGAAGAGAGATAAATGAAAAAACACCTGAGATTTGATCACCCTCTTAAGAGTGGCAGAGCTGCCAAACTCAAGGCCTACCCTCTCTCTGCAATTTCAGTTCTACTAATAGCCAGTACATTTTTCCTTTGTTTAAACCACATACAGATTTTTGTTTGTTTCCTTTTAATTACTCCTAGCCCAAATCATCCTAGACAATAAATTTGGTCATAAGATCTACTATGTAAGCATAGCTTACAACATTCTCTAAACTAGGAAACATAGGAAACATTTTTAGAGTGGTGTCAATAATGTTTAAAGGTTGGATCAGCCAACATCTTTCGCTTCATTTTTATAAGTATATGACATCTTGAATAAATATTGCTGTGATGGTTTGCCCATCTGTTGTTGTCACCCAGCATCCTGCAGCTAGACTTCACCTCTCTTGGATAACATTTCTTCTTGATTATAGTGATTCAAATTTATTCAAATAGTAATGGCATCCTAATGCCATGCAAGTTTAGCATATTATTTAAATTATATTATGTTGGCAGTGTTATATTATTCAGTACTAATGTGTTTATCTTAATGTTCATATAAAAATGACTTATCACACACCGATAATGCTCAGGATGTTTTGCACAATATGAATGCAAACTGTGGCAGATAATATAAATTTTCTCTTTCTTAAAGCTATATTCTTCATCTACCAGATCCATAAAAGTATGCTTGGCTTCTTTTTCCTTTTTGTGTTACATGACAAAAATCACAAAGAAAAGGGCTTCTAATTAAATAATATTGCCTTAATTCTTATGCCAACCTTTGGCTCTGTCTATAGTAGATAATTGTTTCATTTTACAGTAGATAGCTTTATAGAATCATTGTAATTCCACTGAAGTTTGAAAATTAATATAATCCCAAGGTTCATTACAAACATTTTATTTGTTCCTTAAAAAATGCCTATACATATATATATACATACACACACATAAACACATACACACTTAAAAATCTATCAATAATTATGTATTTAGATCAAATGTAATTTTGTATTCAATATTTCAACCAATATATTTTATTTGATCTTTCTTAAAGTCAGGAAGATCACATCTGTCAAAGTGTGATTAAACATGTGATGAGAGAAAAGTCATTCACTTTATAGTTCACATGATAATTACATAAATCAAAGAATGTGGATTGTGTCTGCCTTATTTAGGATAAATTTTAAGTGAATTTCCCAGAGAAAGGATTGTTGAGTTTGAAAAGTTGTTTCTTTTAAAACAACTTTGTAACAAATTATAACAAATTAATTTCTGAAAAGGTTAGTTTTTACCATCACCAGTAATATAAAGTTTTATTTTTAGCATTTGCAAAAGAAAAATAAGATAGGAATAAAATATTTATGTGCTATCTCATTTCTTCCTGCTCTTCCAGCCACTTTTTATGTTTGTTTCTTTATCTACTTAATCATCTGCCTTAGTGTATTTGGGCTGCTGTAACAACAGTCAGCATTGTGATTTTTATTGTTGTAGCTTCTTTGTAATTTTGTTTCGAGGTCCCTGTTTTGAGAATGCCCAAAAGCCAAGATATCTACCCTTTCTGACCCAGTGGAAAGTCAGATTTTGTATGTCTTTCAGGTGAGACGCAATGAGGAAGTAAAATCAAAATACATAAAATAGAAGACATTTAGTTTTTGTTTAAGTTAGGAGTGCCAAGAAGAGCTGACAAGAAGTCTGGAAGTGGCAAGAAGCTCAACAAGCATGTAGGCAGAGAGAGAGAGAGAGAGAGAAACTCAGAGCTCAGGCTTTATTAAGGTCCATGGTCCATGATCCCTTAGTCTTTCCCATGAGGGTTGTGGATGGTCTTTTAAAGACAGCACGTTCAGGGCAGCACCTCTGGCTCAGTGAGTATGGTGCCGGCCCCATATACCGAGGGTGGGGGGTTCAAGCCTGGCCCCGCCAAACTGCAACGAAAAAATAGCTGGGCATTGTGGCGGGCTCCTGTAGTCCCAGCTGCTAGGGAGGTTAAGGCAAGAGAATCGCCTAAGCTCAGGAGTTGGAGGTTGCTGTGAGCTGTGATGCCAAGGCACTCTATCGAGGATGGCAAAGTGAGACTCTGTCTCAAAAAAAAAAAAAAGACAGCACGTGCAGCAGGGACTTACTTACATGCATCTGGTGGTGACCTCTTGGTTGCATCTTTGTCAGCAGCTGTGGGATATGTTGGCTCTTGGATCAGTGAGATGAGAGACAAGAGGGCATATCTCACCCACCATACAGGGAAGGCAAGTTTTAACAAAGCCGAAGATGATGTGTTAGAACTGAATACAAACAACTTATGTCAGACCTATAAATGGATGCCATGATAGCAACTACATTTAAACAAATTTATGACAATCATAAACTTGAAAGTTTGTTTGTACACAACAGAAATTTCTCACAGTTCTGGTGGCTGGGAGGTCAAGATCATGGTACCAGCAAATTTATATCTGGTGAATGTCATTTCCTGGTTCATAGATGGCACCTCCTCTCTACCTCCTCACCTGGTACAAGGGACGAGGCAGCTTGCTAGGGCCTCTTTCACAAGGGCATTAATTCATTAATCACTTCCCAATGACTCTAGCTCCGAAAGCAAAACATTAGTGATTAATTCATTAATTCATTAATCACTACCCAATGACTCCAGCTCCTAAAAGCAATACATTAGTGATTAAGTTTCTTTCTTTTCTTTTCTTTCCTTCCTTCCTTTCTTTTTTTCTTTTTTTGAGATAGAGTCTCATTCAGTTGCCCTAGGGTAGAGTGACATGCTATAATAGCTCACAGCAACCTCTACCTCTTGGGCACAAGTGATTCTCTTGCCTCAGCCTCCCTAGTAGCTGGTTCTACAGGCGCCTGCCATGAGATCCAGCTATTTTTTTCTATTTTTAGTAGAGACAGGATCTCACTCTTGCTAAGGCTTTTCTTGAACTCCTGAACTCAAGCAATCCACCTGCTTCAACTTCTCAGAGTGCCAGGATTACAGGTGTGAACCACTGCACCCAGTTGGTGATTAAATTTCAACATATAAATTTTGAGTAGACAACAAATATCAGTCTATAGCAACAACTTGTTACCATAATCCCAGAAGAAAATATTTTTTACACCCAGGTTTTCAGAAAAACAAAAAGAGGCTCAGACATGCTAAGAATTTATTAAAGATCACACAGCATTTGAGAGATCCAGGATTCAAATTCAAACTGTCATACACCAAAACAAATCTTGTTCTTTCTACTCTATGTGAGAGTTATTATAAGGTTAAATATTTTTGCTGATTTAATAAGTTAAAAATTTAACATCTTTTAAAAAATTTCTCTGATATTACAAGGTTGAAATTTTTTTCTGTTTATTTCATGACAGTTGTCATATGCTTTAGTATTAATAATTTGTTACTATTGTGATTTTAATGTTTTTCTTACTGACTTAATATAGATCAAAAATAGACATAAATACTAGGGATATTTTAAACTTGGTCATAAGAATTAAAACAGATTAATTTAACATATTACACTTTACTTTTTATTTATTGATGCAAATAAATGGAGAGCATTAAAAATAGGACAAATGGCAAGCTTAAAAAGTATAAGAAGAGTCTTGTTGCATTTTAAAATCTTGTTTTGACTATACCTGTATTACATAATGAGTTTCAGGGCTTATTGACAGAAAAATCTTGATTGATTAGTAATTATTTGGAATGCAAACTAGCTTTTTGTTAAAGAGCATTTTAACTTTAAATAGATGTTTTTATGGGTGTTTTTGCTTTTCTAATCTCAATGTTCAAAATATTGAAAAACTATATGTTTATAATTGCTGTTAATATTTTGCTTTTGTTGTCACAAATTGAATGTACAGTTCCCTAATAAATGCTGTGTTATGATTGGTCTTGTTTTATTTTTATAATTTTGTTTTATCACTATAATTTAGCCAATGGAGCTGTGTTTACTCTTCTTAATGAGTCAAGTTTCCTTTATGCATTTATTAATAAGCTTTACAAGATTACTTTCACTTCCATTCATATATCTGATTAGTTGTCTGAAGGTCTTTTGATCTTCTGATGAATAGAAACTGTCACTGGAAGAATTTTCTGGAAATTAGCCTATTAGTTTCCAATAAAGGACTGTAAGTACAAATGAACAAATAGCATATAAAACTTTTTAGTGATGAAAATATCAATAACTTCTAATATAATAACATAAATACATAAGTTTAAGGGTTTTCTTTTTCTATAATTGATATGACTACTAGCTACTATTTATAGTACCCCTATAGTACCCGTCTACTTAGTGTATAAACCCCATAATACACTAAGTACCTTAGCATTATTTTATAATGTAGATTTTATAACTATCTTACATAAATATAACAATTACAATGGAGATTTTTCCAGATCATGAAAGGGTTAAGTATTTAATTCAGATAACATTACTAGTGTGTGGGCAGCGCCTGTGGCTCATTGAGTAGGGCACCGGCCCCATATGTCGGAGGTGGCGGGTTCAAATCCAGCCCCAACAAAAAACTGCCAAAAAAAACCCCCCAAAAACATTACTAGTGTGAGTAGGCAGAATGTGAATTTGAATGCAGTTCAAAATTCAGTTGAATATAAAATAATATCAGAAATACCTTTTTATAACTGTTGAAACAATTGGAATACAGTACTGGAATACAGTCTTAGTTGTTCAAGACTTGGTCATACTTGAGACTGAGCCACTCAAAGAAACCTCATGAGAAAATATAAAGAAATTAAAATGTCAATTTTAATAATGTAAAATAAGTATAAAAGCTAAAATAATCAGAAACTTCAAGTCCTCCAACCAGTGACTTCTTTTCCTATAAGAAAGTTATAGGAAAGTAACATTGCAAATGGAGAATTCCCACATGAGAAAAGAAAAATTACAAAAGGGAAAATTGCTGATTTGGGGTGAATGCTTAAGGGCAGGACATGAATCTTGTCTCACAGAAAACCTATATTTGCCAGCTTCAGTGCTTGGAAAAGGGATCTCTGTTCTTTGGACAGTTCTTGGATGTGAATGGCTAAGGTTTGACTCCGTGACCACGTATTCTATAATTCCTTGACTTACAACCAAACTTGCAATGATCAATACTCTATTTCAACTTGTTAAACATTAAAAAAAATAACAGGTATAAGGGAGAATTTGTCTTTTTTATTGTTTTGTATATTTCCATTTTATGTTGATTTCCATAGAGAAAGCTTGTTTGCAAGGTGAGTGAGAGAAACAAGTGAGTGAGAATGGGATGGGCTACAAAGCTGTCCTTACTATCAAGTGCTCCTTTCTACATAAGTACTCAGATTGTGTTATAATAAAAATAAAGTGAATCAGTGAGTTAGTGGAATTTTTTTGAAGCCCTGAAAATTTCTTCATTATTTTCTATGTTGAGGAAAAATAAAATGTAGATCAGTTCTTTGAATAGCTTTTCTTATCAACATCATATAAAAATCCTAATACCTGTTAGTTTGTGTAGGATAATTTTGTTTTGTTTTTTTCACTTTGAATAATAGTTACCCTATGCTTTAATATGGAGTATTCCCTTTGATTTCAAGTAGACCATGAGCAGGACATATTTTTTGGCTTTGTTTCCTGGTCAGAAGTATAACACAGAACTTAGAAGTGCTAAACACTGGTAGGGGACAATCTTTACTAATGTTTACATACCTGTCATAAATTTTAAGGTACTAATTTCCCAGTTTATTGTACCCAGGCATGTTATAAATCTTTGTACCAGCACTCCTTATAAATTCATTGTTTTTAGAGTCTCCTGTAACCGCATAACCTTATCAAGCATAAGAAAGCAGGTGGTAAGAGTATTTAACTTTGATGTTGGTTTTGTCTCTGTTAATCCAGCAGATCAGAAAAAACAGAAAGACATGGGACAAAGAAAAAAAGTGCCTCTAGGATGACAGGGATAGGTGTTTATACTCTGAAGTAAATTTCTGTCCATTTAACCTTACTGATACCCCATATCCACATTTAATTGTGATTTTGTTTGCTGAATAAAAAATAATTTAGCAGAGAAAAAAGTCAGATTTTGTGAGTCAGCAGGTTTTGACCTTTGGATGTCTGAAAGAGAAGAGGGTATAAAAAACCCTAAAAGAGAAGTAGGACAGGGACTCTGGAAGAGGAGGGACAGTCACAAAACAAACTTGACAGTTTAGCTAACTTGCCAAATTGACAGCTCCTGTGACATGTGCAATGCTGAAGAGCTTTCAGGAGAAGTCTGGAAATCAGTTAGTCTTGGAGCTTACACAGCTCTCTTCTCCAAATTATTCTAGACCAGTTACTTTAATTCTTCCCAGTATCTTGCCATCCTGTTTTCATTCATCCCTGTGTGAAGAAAAAAGAGAAGGAAAAAAAAAAAAACAGCACAGCAAGGGAAAAGAGATAGAGTTATGTCCCAATTCATTTCCTCCTTTTTAAGATTTGATTTCCTAGGGTTTCCCAGGATTTCTCTGTTAATGAAACATATTCCTTGTGAATACCCAGAATTTTCCATGAAACTTCCTCCACTGCCACTGAGGAGCACCTAGATTTGCTTTTTCATGAGGCTTTTGAGCATTCACAATCACCAGGATGCCTATTTTTCCTTTCATAGGAATAGCTTTGCTAGAACACATTCTCACTTAATCCTCTTTGGATACAATGAAAGAAACAGCCTGTTGGATCAGTAAGATTACAGGCAGTCCTGGGGTTAGAAATGAGAAAGGTTCCGTTCTTAAGTTGAATTGTATGTAAATTGCAACAGGTACACTTACCTATTACCTGTAATAGCGTCTATTCTTAACTGCAAGCTATATGTAAGTCAAATGTTTGTTACTCAGGAACTACCTGTACTAGCCAGGACAGTAGCAACACATCCATTATTTAAAGCCTTTACTAACGGTTGCTTGCCATTTGTTAAGTTTTTGAAAAAAATAAAATTGTGAATTTTTATTACAAATTAAAAAGGAAATTCTTAAAAAACTCAACTTGAGCAGATATAAAACAATTAAAAATCTTTAACAGTGAATTTAGAAATAATTCTTTTTATTAAAAAAGACATGCTTTTGAGTCATGTCTTGGCTATTCAAAGTTTTTTCTGATTCCATATAAAATGAAGTATTATTTTCTCAAGATCTTTAAAGTATGACAGTGAAGCTTTAATAGGAATTGCATTAAAATTGTATATGTTGTGGGTAGTATGGACATTTTAACAATTTTGATTCTTCCCAGTCATGATCATGATATGTTTTCCCATTTGTTAACATCTTCAGCTATTTCTTTTCTTAAAGTTTCATAGTTTTCATTAGAGAGATATTTCACGTCCTATGTTAGGTAAAATCCCAAATATTTCATCTTCTTTGGCACTACTATGAATGGAATAGAGTCCTTGACTGTTTTTTCAGCTTGGCTATTGTTGGTAAATATAAAGGCTACAGATTTATGAGTGTTAATTTTGTAACCTGAGATACTGTTGTATTCCTGGATCTCTTGTGAGAGTTTTGTAGTAGAATCCCTGGTGTTTTCCAGATATACAATCATATCATTTGTGAAGAGTGAAAGTTTGATCTCTTCTGACCCTATATGGATACCCTTGATCACCTTTTCTTCCCTATTTGCAATGGCTAAAACTTCCATTACAATGTTAAAGATCAGTGGAGACAAGGGGTATCCTTGCCTAGTTCCTGATCTAAGTGGGAATGATTTCAATTTAACTCCATTCAATAGGGTATTGGCTGTGGGTTTGCCATAGATGGCCTCTATCAGTTTAAGAATGTTCCTTATTATGCATATGCAAATTCCTGTTGTTATTGAGTTCAACTTTTATTCCATGATGGTCGGAGAAGATGCAAGGAATAATTTCTATTCTTTTAAATTTGCTGAGGTTAGATTTGTGACCTAAGATGTGATCGATTTTGGAGTATGTTCCATGGGCTGATTAGAAGAATGTTTATTCAGTTTTGTTAGGATGAAATGTTCTGCAGATGTCTGTTAAATCCAAATGTTGAATGGTTAAGTTTAAATCTAAAATTTCTTTGCTTAGCTTCTTGTCAGAGGATGTATCCAACCCTGTCAAAGGAGTGTTAAAATCTCCGACAACTATGGAGCTGGACAAAATCAAGTTGCTCATGTCTGTTAGTGTTTCTCTTATAAATTGAGGTGTATCACACTACGCGACCTAAGACTATACAACAAATTGATAGTGATCAAAACAGCATGGTACTGGCACAAAAACAGAGAGGTAGATATATGTATGGAACAGAATAGAGAACCAAGAGATGAACCCAGCTACCTACCTTTAATTGATCTTTGCCAAGCCAATTAAAAACATTCAGTGGGGAAAAAGTTTCCCTATTTAACAAATGGTGCTGGGTGAACTGGCTGGCGACCTGGAGAAGACTGAAACTGGACCCACATTTTCACCATTAACTAAGATTGACTCTCACTGGATTAAAGATTTAAACTTAAGACACAAAACTATAAAAATACTAGAAGAAAGTGCAGAGAAAACTCTTGAAGGAATCGGCCTGGGTGAATATTTTATGAAGAGGACCCTCTGGGCACTTGAAGCACCAGCAAAAATACACTACTGAGACCTGATCAAACTGAAAAGCTTCTGCACAGCCAAGAACACAGTAAGTAAAGCAAACAGACAGTCCTCAGAATGGGAGAAGATATTTGTGGGTTATGTCTCTGACAAAGGTTTAATAACCAGAATCCACAGAGAACTGAAATATATTAGCAAGAAAAGAACAAGTGATCCCATCTCATGGTGGGCAAGGGACTTGAAGAGAAACTTTTCTGAAGAAGACAGGTGCATGGCCTAGAGACACATATAAAAATGCTCATCATCCTTAATCATCAGAGAAATGCAAATCAAAACTACTTTGAGATATCATCTAACTCCAGTAAGAGTAGCCCACATCCCAAATCCCCAAAACAGAGATGTTGGCTTGGATGTGGAAAAAAGGGAACACTTCTGCATTGCTGGTGGGAATGCAAACTAATATGGTCCTTTTGGGAAGATGTTTGTAGAATACTTAGAGATCTAAAAATAGACCTGCTATTTGATCCTATAATTCCTCTACTATGTATATATACAGAAGTCCAAAAATCACATTATAACAAAGATATTTGCACCAGAATGTTTGCAGCCCAATTCATAATTGCTAAGTCATGCATGGAAGAAGCCCAAGTGCCCATTGACCCATGAATAGATTAATGAATTGTGTATATGTACCCCATGGAATATTATGCAGCCTTAAAGGAAGATGGAGATTTTATCTCTTTCATGTTTACATGGATGGAGCTGGAACATATTCTTCTTAGCAAAGTATCTCAAGAATGGAAGAAAAAGTATCCAATGTACTCAAGCCCTACTATGAAACTAATTTATAGTTTTCATATGAAGTATAACCCAATTATAGCACAAGAATATGTGGAAAGTGGCGAGGGAGGGGAGGAGAGGGAGGAGGATGGGTGGAAGGAGGGCAATTGTTGGGACCACACCTACGGTGCATCTTAGAAGGGTATAGGTGAAACATACTAAATGTAGAATATAAATTTCTTCAACACCATATCTAAGAAAATGCCATGAAGGCTATGTTAACCAGTTTGATGAAAATATTTCAGATTGTATATAAAACCAGCACATTGAACCCCATGATTACATTAATGTGCACAGCTATGATTTAATTTAAAAGAAACACATTTATTATTATCAAAAAGAGATGATTTAAGGTAAAAATAATAAAACCTTATAAGTATGCAGATAGTTGTAGTTATCTGGTCAACAGCCCAAAAGCATGTAAGGTCTTCAGCTCCAATCTTTTATTTATTTTATATTCTCTTCTTCCTGGTGGGTGACTAAACTGCATGATGGAAAAAATGGTACACTGAATTTACTCAGCCCCTCCCTGAGTTAACTAATTCTCAGCTGCTGGATTGCTGGTTTTTTCATTTCCCATCTTGTGCTTTAGGGTTTTTTTGGCATCTGTGTCCAGTTGAACTTGCTGACTACCCACACAGAAGTGACTACTGATGTTGGGGCTCATTCTCCTTAATTCTCTTTTATCTGCTTTATTGCCTTCCTCTCTAGGCTGCCTTTAATGAGGAAGGCCCCTTCAAAATCATGGTCCATAACCCACAGTACATATTGTCTCGCTAAATGACCTTATGATCTTGCACCCTGGCTCTTATCCCCCTCTACCACTTCTCCTTGCACTGGAAAGCTGTAATACAACCAGCTGCCTCCATACCTTTTTGTCTTTCAACAACATCAGATTCCAGAGCTTCTCTATCTCCCACACTGCAAAGATCCTTCCTGGGTCTATCCTTCTTTCAGGCAGTCTAGTATACAAATACATCTTCCTGGTATCTTACCTGTTGATGAAATAATATTTGGTTTTTACATGGAACCATTTTACTGCTCCCCAAACCTTCATTGTGATGACCTTGGCTGGCATTGCCAGACTCTATGGGAAAGCATCGCTGATGTGATTCCATAGGGCCCCACTCCCCACCATAGCTCTCAGGGCCCAGGCTGCAGGGTAGATGGTGGAGGTCAGCTACTAGGTTTTGGCTTCATTGTTCATGGTTGCAATGGGCAGTGATGTGGGGGTGGGGAGAATTGGCTGTAGCAGGCAGATGTGACTCCTCCCTGTGTGTGATTGTATCTAGGCTGGCCAAGTGGAGGTGGGGATTCTCATGGCTCCATGAGGTCCACCCTCCATTCCAGCTACAAATCAACTCCACATTTTTATTACATCTTAAAATGGCTATAATCACTTTCTACTTATTTTGGTTAGGTGGATAAGTTTTATGTTATTTTGTTCTATAATTTATTATGTGTATATATGTAACTATGTATTTGTATATATACACATACATTTTTTTTCCCCTTTATTAAGATGTAGCTACATCTTCATTTTCAAAGTAATTAATGAAAGAACCACTTGTTATCATGGGCTATATCCAGGGGGAACCAATGACTGATTACCTTTAATGCTTTTTAAATTAGAAACATCTGTGTTTGAGAACTGTCTAAAGGATGAAAACTCCAGTGTACTAGAAAAAGCACAATGTTATTTAGAATAAAATACAATTAATGAAATATTAGACTCAGAAATTAGAGTCTGTGACTGGATATTTAAATATGTATTTGGCTGGCTATCTCTTAAATTATTTTCTTTATGATCCCTCCCCTGCATCGTTATTTTTAACCTACTAAGATAAGGACACTAAATTATTTAGGCTCATTATTCAACTATTTATAGTTTAATAGATAGTAATAATATAAATTCAGAAAATATAATCAGAAAAAGTAAACCTTTATTGATTATAAAGTAAATGTAAGAATTACAATGTAAAAGCTGCTTATATAGAGCTTGTTAAGAGGTGATATCTTATTGATAGTAGAAAAGGATTACAGAAAGATATGAATGGAAAGTAAAAACTTTTTTTATCAAAATCCTTAAAACACTCTCTCAATTTCCCCATACATATCTAACAGTGCCACCTGGTGTTTTTAACTGAGTGGGTTGGAAATTTTACAAATAAAGATTCTGTGTTCTTTGACACAAATTATTGATAAATGTACTTGAAGATTTTGAGCTCACTTGCTATTTTGCTTCAAAAACCACAATACAAATATTAGTGATCTTGGAATAAATGCAGCCCTGAAAATTAATAGTGAATTTTAAAACCTCTTAAATATTTAATATTCAAACTAAAATTTACCCAAAGTAAAATGATGGACATTTTTAGTATTAAATGATAAAACACAGTCTTTCTGGATAGTAAGCTTGACATTATTTATAAAGCTAAATAGGTTAGATACTACAAGTTGAAATCATGAAATCACATAAAGTTGTTTTTCCTTTGACATAATTGTCTTTTACATTTGTTATTGTGTGATACTTAGCATTCTTTTTTAATTTTATTTATTTATTTATTTATTTATTTTTTCATTTATTTATTTTGCAGTTTTAGCTGGGGCTGGGTTTGAACCCACCACCTCTGGTATATGGGACTGGTGCCCTACTCCTTTGAGCCACAGGTGCCTCTTACCATTCTTTTAGAACCACAGCAGACAGTTACCATTCTTTTAGAATGTGTTTTGTTAGGAAAAGGAGGACAGAAGAAAGACTAAGAAATAATGCTCGAGTGATGTGAGCAAGATGAAATAGGAAGTTTCAGGCTCTAATTTCTCTCCTCTAGAAGGGTAAACTAGTAACTATCCTCAGACCAGAATACCTTTTTGAAAACCTCAATACTTGAAAGCAAACCTAAGATAGCCATATGGTCTACAGAACTGAATGAAAATCAAATTATTAGAGCAAGTAAAATGGTTTTATTTCAACCATGCTGCCTATCCCTCTCCCCAGATTGGCACAGACAGCAGAGTCCAGCCAACAGCCTCCGCAGTTGGAGGTAACCCAGCCAACGAGAGAACCCTTAAGAATTGTTGTCTTCCCAAGGCTTCCACAGATAGTCTTTCCAGAATGCAGATTAGCTCAAATAGGGAAGATCTGTCCCTGACAAAGAACACATGTTATGAAGGCCAGAAAAGGCAACCCTCTCTTCAAGTGTGCAGACAACAGCACAAGAACACAAGAATTATAAAACATCAGGGAACTATAAAACCTTCTAGAGACACTGATAAAGCATCAATAATGAGCCCTTAATAAATGGACATCAATAAAATGGCTGATAAAGAATTCAGAATAACCCTCTTCATGTCCAGTGAAAAATAAGATTCTATGGACAGAAAATTAAATAATATTTGAAAAACAATGTACAAACAGAACGAGAAGCTTGATAAGAACTAAAAACACTTTTAAATAGAAATTCTCAAGATGAATACAATGACTGAACTGAAAAATTCAATAGAAAGCTTCAGCATCAGATGTAAGTAGAAGAAAGAATCAATGAACTGAAACACAGAACATTTGAAATGGTCCACTCAGAGAAGCATAAAAGACGCAAGAATAAAAATGAAAGAAGAAGCTGACAAGAATTATGAGACACCATCAAGAGACCAGGAATAACAAATGATTTGCATAATAGCAATTAAACAAGGAGAAGAAAAAGGGTCAGAACATATATTTAAAGGAATAATGGTAAAACTTCCCTAATTTGGGAAAAGCACCTTAGAGGTCCTTAATCAAATTCAACCCAATGAGGAGATCAACAAGACACACAATCAAACTATCAAAAATCATAAACAAACAAACAAACAATTCTGAGAGCTGTAAGAGACAAGAAACACATCCTACACAAAGAAGTCCCAATACAATTGCCAGTGGATTTCTCAGCAGAAATCCTACAGGCCAAAAGGGAGTGGGAGGATATATTCAAAGTACTGAAGCTAACATCCTGTCAGCCAGTGAATATATTACCCAGAAAATATTTTATTGTCTTTCAGAAATAAAGGCAAAACAAAGACTTTTCAGATAAACAAAAACTCAAGATCTTTTGGACATCAAGCTTGTCTTATAGGAATAGCCAAAGAGAGTTGTTAAAACTAAAACAAAAGGTCATTAATTAATAATACACAAATACAAAAGCACAAAACTCAATAGGATGGGTAATATAGAGCAATATTAAGAATGCTCTAGGACTTTGAAGGTGTATAAAGAATTTTTTTCCCTAGCATGATGGTTAAAAGGCAAATCTATTAATAACAATAATAGCTAAAACAAATTATAAAGGGATACACACTACAAAACAACATAAATTTTGATACCAAAAACATAAAATAAAGGCAGGAGTAAAAGTGTAGCATTGTATGCAAGGTTAAGTGTTATCAGCTTAAAATAGACTGTTATAAGATTTTCTAAGCCTTCTAAAAGCACAAACCAAAAATCTTTGATGGAAGTACAAAATCAAAAAAGGATTCAAGACACACTACAACAGAAAACCATCAAACAAAAAGAAGGACAGTAAGCTAAGAATGGAAGAAGAGAGTATCTACTACAACCAGAAAACAAAATGTCAGTAATAAGTTCTTATCTACTAATAATTAGCTTAAATATAAATAGATTAAATTATCCAACAAAAAGGCATAGAATGACTGAGTGGATAACAAGACCCACTATACGCTGCCTGGAAAAGATTCACCTTATTCTTAAAGATACAAATAGACCGAAAGTAAAAACATGAAAAAGATGTGAGATCACACTTGTGGTGCATATTTGAAGGGTCAGGAGAAAACTTCTAAATACGGATCAAAATTGTTTTCACATAGTAAATGAGAAAATATCATGAATGTTGTATCAATCAGGTTGATAAAAATATCTCCGATTGTATGTGAAGCCCGCACACTGTACTCCATGACTGAATTATTGTACACAGCTATGACTCAATAAAAAGTAATTAAAAAAAAAGAGAAAAAAAGAAAAAGATATTCTACGCAAATAGAAACCCAAAACAGAGTAGAATAGCTATCCTCACATCAGAAAAAGTAGACTTTAAATCAAAAACTGAAAAGAGACAAAGAAAGATATTATGTTATGAAACATTGCCTCATCTATAGAATGTAATTTTGTGTGTGTGTAGGGATGGAGTGATTATATTGCATTCATAAGACGGAACTACCATACTTCATTTTTAACAATGGACAGATCATTCCAACAAAAAATAAATAGGGAAACATTGGACTTAAACATCACTTAGTCCCAATGGAACTAACAGACACACTCCTATAGTGAACACTCCATCTCACAGCAACAGAAATACACATTCTTTTCAAGTACATGTGGAACACTGTCCAGAATTGATCATATGTTAGGACACAAAACAAGACTTAACATGTGTAAAAAGATTGAAATTGTAGCAAATATTTTTTCTGACTGTAATAATATAAATGAAAAAAATCAGTAACAAGGGAATGTTCAAAATTCACAAATATATGGAAATTAAACAGCATAGTCCTGAACAACCAATATTTCTCTTAGAAATATCTTGAGAGAATAAAAATGAAAATGCAACATACCAGAACTAATGAATATATACTAATAAACTAATAAATGAATAATCACATGTAGTAATGTTGCAAAATCATTACACAAAAATAAAAATAAATCAATAGTATTTCTAAGCACTAACAATGAACTATCTAAAAAAGAAATCAAAAGAATAGTGAAATTTATAATAGCTACAAAAAATAAAATACTTAGAAATCAATTTACCAAGGTGATGAAAGGCTTTTATGCTGAAAGATTTTGAGGATAAAAATTGAAAAATACATGGAAAAATAACCCATGATCATGAATTGGAAAAATTAATATTATTAAAATGTCCATGCTACCCAAAGTAATCCACAAACTCAATGCAATCCCTATCAAAATTCCAGTGTCATTCTTTTCATAGACATAGAAAAAACAATCCTAAAATTCATATGGAACCAGGAAAATCTCCAAATAGTCAAGGCAATCATGAACAAAAATAACACCTGGAGGCAGCACACTATCAAATGTCCAACTGTCCTGTAAAGCTATTGTAATTAAAACAGCACAGTATTGCACAGATAATAAGCAGTAATGCACAGATAATAGGCATATTTACCAATACAGAACAGAATACAAAGCTCAGAAATGAACCCAGGAAATGTACAACTGATTGATGAATGGCATTGGGAAAATGATATCCACATACAGAAGAATAAAATTGTTGGTTGGGTGCACTGGTTCACACCTGCTAGCACTCTCGGAGGCGAAGGTGGAAGGATTGCTTGAACTCAGGAATTTGAGACAAGCCTGAGCAAGAACAACACAAGCCTAAGAAGAACAACACCCTTTCTCTACTAAGAATAGAAACAAAACAGAACAAAACAGCCAGGCATGTTGGTGCGTGCCTGTATTCTCAGTTACCTGGAAGGCTGAGACAGCAGTTTGATCCCAGGAGATTAAGTTTGTAGTGAGCTATGATGATAAAAATTGGTACACTCTAGCCCAAATGAAAGAGTCAGACTCTGTCTCAAAAAAAAAAGTATCCTTATTTCATATCACATATAATATAAAAATAAAATAAAAATGTATGAAAGACTTTAACATAAGACCTGAAACAGTAGAACTAGAAGTAAACCACCATACAAATAGACAAGTATACGGCATTATGTTGGGTAAAATTTTTTTGCATTTTACCCTAAACTCAGGAAACAAAAGCAAAAGTGGACCAATGGGCCCAAAACGTCTTCCACAGGAAAAAAAAAAAAGAAGAAAAATCAATTAACAATATGATGGGATAATCTAGGAATGGGGAGAAGATATTTGCAAGCTATACACCTGGTAGAGGTTAGTATTCAAAACATAGAACTTAATAGGAAAAACAATAAAAAGCTCAATTAAAAAAATGGGCATGATGGCTGCAACCAAAAAATAGCCAGGCGTTGTGGCAGACACCTGTAGTCCCAGCTAATTGGGAGGCAGACGCAGGAGAATTGCTTGAGCCCAGGAATTGGAGGTTGCTGTGAGCAGTGATGCCACAGCACTCTACCCAGCATGACAGCTTGAGGCTCTATCTCAAAAAGAAAAAAAAAATGGGCAAAGGATCTGAATAGACATTTCTCTAAAAAAGACAAATGTCCTATAGTTACATAAAAAAATGTTCAATATTGCTAAGAATTAAGGAAATACAAATTTAAACCAGCATGGAGTATCACCTTTCACCTGTAAGAATGGCTATTACCCAAAAGATGAAGGATAGCAAGTGTTTCAGTAGATATGGAGATAAGAACCATTATATACTGATGGTAGGAATGTAAATGAGTAAAATCATTACAGAAAACTGTATGGAAGTTCCTAAAAAATAAAATATGATATGATCAAACAATCCGACTTGTCAATATTTACCCCAAAGTTTCGGAATCAATTTATCAAGTAACGGTCTCCACTTTCATGTTTATTTTAGCATTATTTACAATAGCCAAAATATAGAATCTACCTGTGCTCATCAGGAGATGAACTGATAAAGGAAATGGGAAAACAAACTATAAGTCAAACTAAAAAGGGTTTCACACACACACACACAAAAATAGTGGGTATCACAGGCAAATGTACCTGTTCCAATGTACTTACAAATTTGTTCTTAAGTTAAATCTACAGAAGCCATGTAGTTCATAATCCAAGGATTGCCTGAACTACAAACAATAGGGCAAAAGCCACAGAGGATCCAGATAATTGAATAAAGAAATGTATGCTTTACATATATCAGCTTTACAATAGTTATGCTAAATATGTTCATGGTTATACAATACATGGTGGAGAATTTTGGCAAAGAACTGGAATTATAAAAGAACTAACTAAACAAAAATTCCAAAACCAAAAACTACAAGAACTAAAATTAAGAACTCAGTGAATTCATTAACAGTAGAATAGATACAATTGGAAAGAAAGTTAATGAACTTACAAGGCAGATTAGAACAAAACAGTAAAAGTGAAGCGGGGAGTTTTGAAAGGTTGAAAAATAAAGAAAACAACAGAAACAGAAATAAAACTATCTATCACTGAGCAAAAGATATTGATACCAGAATTTAAATTCTTGGTCTTGGTGATTGGAAGAATGAATCGAGAGACCTCAGGATTAGTGGTAAGTCAGGATTTACTTACAGAAAACAAGAATTACAACAACTACAAATCCCAAACCTCTTGGCAGAGAGAATCCAGGAGGGGAACAAGCTCTCCTGCTCCCTCTTTTAGGTCTCTCTGAGGTCTATTGTTGAGCTCTCTGCTCAGGGATTTATATAACCCCCTGGGGCTGTTTTGCAGGAACTCTTAGGGCCTGGGTCCTCCTCAGTTACAGACAGCTTTCCAATGAAGGCTCAGGCCCTAGAAACTTACATGCCATTGACCAGTTAGAAGAGCACTGAGAAGGAGACAGTAAGGGGCCATCCATGAAATGGACTAGCCAAAAGAGCACAAGGAGGAGACAGCAAGGCCCCAGTGTCTGCCCACAGGTTTCAGGTTCTTCCAGCAAGCTGGTTCCTCCATCCGCCACAGCATCAGCACCGCCAGGACTAAGGCGGCAGGTCATAGGGCCTCCTTGTCCTGCATCAATATGAACAGAGCCTTCTCTGATGAAGACAGAGGAATGGCTAAGAAAGATTTGAAAAAATGCTCATCTTCCCCAATCATCAGAGAAATGCAAATCAAGATCATCCAACTCCAGTGAGAATAGCCCACATCACAAAGTCTCAAAGCTGGAGATGCTGGTTTGTATGTGGAAAGAAGGGAACACTTTTATACTGCTGTTGGGACTGCAAACTAATACAACCTTTATGAAAGTAAGTATGGAGAATTCGCAAAGATTAGATCTCTCATTTTGATCCCACAATCCCATTACTATGCATCTATCCAAAAGAAAAAAAAAAAAGCCTTTATCATAAGGACACTAGCCTGTTTATTGCAGCTCAATTTACATTCACCAAAATGTGGAAACAACCTAAATGCCCACCAATCCAGGAATGGAATAACAAGTTTGGTATATGTATACTATGGAATACTATGCAGCCATTTAAAAAGATGAGGACTTTACATCTTTTGTATTAACCTGGATGGATGTGGAACACATTCTTCTTAGCAAAGCATCACAAGAATAGAGAAGCAAGAATCCAATGTACTCAGTTCTAATATGAAGGCAATAGGTGATCTAATACAAGGTGGGGTGTAGGGAAGAAGGAAGTGGGTAGAGGGGAGTTTGGAGGGCTATGGGGGTTCATGGTATATGGTACACCTCTTGGGGGTGGGACACAATTATAAGAGGGACTTTACCTAACAAATGCAATCAGTGTAACCTAATTCTTTGTACTCTCAATGAATTCCAAACAATAATGAATAAACAAATAAATTTAAAGTCCATTGTAGGAGCTTTGTAGATTGTGGAAAGCAAATAATAAAGCCTTAAGATATTCAAATATCTTAAATAAATTTAGAAAAAGTAATATGAAAACATGATCAACCTCAGTATTGTAATTTGTAAAATGTTTAAACACAAGAAAACTAAACCATGGTGTTCAAAGTCAATATATTAGCGGATCTTTGCAGGGAAGGTAGGGATCACGTATTGGAAAGGCATAACAAGGGCTTACAGTGTTCTTGTAATGTTCTACTTCTATGTAAGGGTGAGAGATAGAAGGATGCTCTTTTTATGGTAATTTATTGGGTTACATGTCTAATATAATGCACTTATGTATGTGTTTCATAGTTTATTTAAATGTCAAAATATAAAATGAAGAAATAAAAATTGATTCCAAAGAAATTTCTGCTTATTTTTATAATAAATTATAGTATTACAAAATGAAAGGATGAATGAGAAATAAAAAAATGCAATTACAATTATTTTTAGGTAATATGATTTTCAGGATTTTCTAGACATTGGACTTGAACTAGGCTTTGGACCAAATGGACCAAATGGACCAAAGTGGCATATATAGAACATTCTATCTAACTCAAGCATACACAAAACATTCCCTACAATAGATCATATATTAGGTCACAAAAGAAGTATTAATAAATACAAAAAGATTAAAATTATAACAAGTATCTTTTCCAACAGTGGTATCAAACTGAGATCAAAAACACAAGGAAAATTAGAAAATTTATGAACATGTGGATATTATATAACATTCTTCCAAATATTCAGGAAATCAAAAGAAAAAAAATCTTCAGACAAACAATAATGGAAACACCACATATTCAAACTTATAGGAAACAACAAAAATTTTCTGACAGGGAAGATTTTGGTGATAAAAGTTTAAATGAAGTAAAAAGAAAGATCCCAAATAAATAACCTATCTTTACACCTCAAATAAAGAAGAATACACTGAGTCCAAAATTAGAAGGAAGAAATAATAAAGATCAGAGCAGCAATAAATAAAATATACTAGAAATATGAACAAAACTAAGAGTTAGTTTATGTAAAGATAAACTAAATTGACAAACCCATACCTGTACTGAAAAACAAATAAAAGATTCAAAGAAATAAAATCAGAACTTATAAAGGAGGCATTATAACTGATTACACAGAAATACAATATGAAGGACCATAACAGACTACTAAGAATAATTATACACCAGCAAATAAAATAGCCCATAAGAAATAAATAAATTATTAAACATACAACTATTGAAACTAAATCATGAAGAAGTAGAAAAATCAAATAGAGCAATTATTAATAAGGAGATTGAATCAGTAATCAAAAATATCCCATCAAAGAAAAGCCCAGGACCTGAGAGTTTTATTGGTAAATTTTACCAAACATATGAAGAAGACTTACTGTCAATTTTTCTCTGATTCTTCCAAAAATATAGGAGAGATAAGAAAACTTCCCAACTTATTTTATAAGATCAGCATCACCTTGATGTCAAATCCAGACAAGAATGCAACAGGATAATAAAAATACAGGCCAATATTCCTGATGAAATAGATGTAAAAATTCTCCACAAAATAATAGCACACCTAATTCAATATCACATTAAAAATATAATATACCATGATGAAGTGGGATTTATTCCCGGGTTGCAAGGCTGTTTCTACATATGGAAATCAAAAATAGGATATATGATATTAACAGAAAGAAAGACAAAGATCATAGAATTATATAAATAGATGTAAAACAAGCATTGGACAAAATTAAACATTTTACAATAAAAATAATCTCAACAAATTAAACATAGAAGTATTCTACAGCAATAAAATAAAGTTTATAAACCTTAGCTAACATCATACATAATGATGCAAAGTTGAGGATTCATCTTTAAGATCATGAACAGGACAAGGATGCCACACTCTCCCATTCTCACCACTTCTGTTCAACATAGTCCTGGGAAACATAGACAGAATAATTGGGCAATAAAAGGTAATAAAAGGTATGCAATTCAGAATGACGGTGAAGGGTCTATGTTGGCAGATGACATAATCTTATACATGGAAAACCCTAAAAAGTCCACCAAAAAATTGTAGCTATTAAATAAATTCAGAATAGTTGCAGGATATCAAATTGAGGACATGCAAAAATCAGGTGTATTTCTTGCATAATCATTGAAGTCTCTGAAAAAATTAAAATTTAAAAATCCTCTTTACAATAGCATGACACAGAATGACATACTGGGAATAATGAGTTGAAAAATCTTTATACTGAAAGTCCGAAAGTATTCATTAAAGTACTTCAAGATGACACAAATAAATTAAAAGACATTCCATGTTCATGAATTAAAAGTATCAATTTTGTCAAAATATCCAAATAATCTATAGTTTCAATGTAATCACTTTCAAAATTCCAATGGCATTTTTTCACAGAAATATAAAAACATCTTAAAATTCATATAGAACCACAAAAGATTTTAAATAGCTAAAGTAACCTTTAATAAAAAGAAAAACATGGCTCGGCGCCTGTGGCTCAACGGGCTAAGGTGCCAGCCACGTACACCTGAGCTGGTGGGTTCTAATCCAGCCTGGGCCCGACAAACAACAATGACGGCTGCAACCAAAAAATGGCTGGGTGTTATGGCGGGCGCCTATAGTCCCAGCTACCAGGCAGAGGCAAGAGACTCGCTTGAGCCCAGGAATTAGAGGTTGCTGTGAGCTGTGATGCCACAGCACTCTACCCAGGGTGACGGTTTGAGGCTCTGTCTCAAAAAAATAAATAAATAAATAAAATAAAATAAAATAAAATAAAAAGAAAAACATATCCTATAGGCATCAGTATCATGCTTCCTGATTTTAAATTATATTGCAAAATACATAGAAACAAAACAAAAAACATCAAAACAACAGACCAATAGAACGGAATAGACTCACACATATGTGGTCAACTAATCATCAACACAGAAAAGACTATCCTTCCCCATTATATAAACTTGCCAAGTATATATAATAGTCTTTTCACTAAACGGAAGGAGAGTTGTTTCACTAAATATTGTTGGGAAAACTGGATATGTACCTGCAGAAGATGAGAATTGGATCCTTATCTTATACCATATGTAAAAATCAATGCAAAATTCATTAAAGATCTAAATGTAATTCCTGAAACTATAAAATCCCTGGATTTAAACATAGAAGAAAAGCTCCATGACATTGATCTTGGCAAAGACTTTTTGTACACAATACCTAAAAGTACAGACAATGGAAGCAAAAATAAAATAGTGGAATTATATTAAACTAAATAAAGTTTCTGCACATCAAAAGAAATAGGAAAAATGAAGTGACAACCCACAAATGGTAGCATGAAAGTTCAAAGAAGGAACATTTAATTCAGACTGTAGATATCAGGGAAGTTTTCTACAGCAGGTGACTTTCACTGAGTTTTAGGTGATGTAAGGGGTGATAGTTAGAAATTGACTGGGCAGAAAAAATGGGATCTCTTTCTGAAAACAATAAAATAGAACATGAGCAGATGACATCTGGCACTCTAGCCAGCTCAGCGGAGCCGGCGGACCTGCCGCCTCCTCCATGGTGGTGTTGGTGCTGCGGCAGCTAGCTGAAGAGCCAGCGGGCTGGATGACAGGCAAGGAGGGGGACCTACAACGCCCACCAGAGGCTCCAATAGCCAAAAAGGCTGGACAACTGCTGAGGAGACACCTGTGCCTTGGTGTCTCCTTCACTTTACACTTGGGACT
>CAUYRH010056856.1:0-20539 GCA_963574655.1 Perodicticus potto
CTAGAGGCCTAGAGGAGGAGATGGGGAAAGACCGGGAGAGGAACGGAGAGAGCGTCTCTCTCCCTACTTGAAATCTCTCCCACTACCAGGAGCTTTGGTGTTTTCTGTATTCTTTTCTGTAAATCAATTCTGTCTTATCACGGATGGGGTGGGGGGAAATAATGTAATGAAGAATAATAAAATACATGTATTTAAAAAAAAAAAAAAAAAGCTTGTGTCCAGAATCTATAAAGAATTCTTACAGCCTCATAGTAAACAGACAAACACAATGAAAATTTGGCAGTATGAGGGTATTTGGGGGGACCTCACCTAATGTGTATGATGCAATGGTACGTTTCAAAACTATTTAAAAATGAGTATAATTGTGATGGATGTGTTACTTAGTTCAATGTAAGCATTCCACATTGTATTTTGAAGCAGTACCCTGAACCCCATAAATGCATCAATGTACAAAGTTATGATTTAATAAAAAATAATTTAAAAAAATTTGAACAAACCCTTTACACAAGGAGATATATGGATGGCCAAATAGGCATATGAAAACAACAACAACTCTAGTCATCATCAGGGAACTAAAATTAAAACTACAATGTGTCCCATTACACAACTATCAAATAACTAGAATGGCTAAAATTAAAAAGATTGCCAATATCAAGTGCTGGTGAGGAAGGTGGAATAACTCAAGTGGTTTTATGTAAATACAACATGTTACCACAGTCTGCATTGGAACGTTGACAGTCTCAAATATTGACAAAGATTTAAGGGACAGTTATCTCTCATCGATCACGGGTGGGAGTATGTAATGATACTGCCAATTTGGAGAACTGTTTGTTTGTTTTTTATAAAATTAAACATGCACCTGAGCCAGGACTTAACAGTTCTACTCTTATGTATTTACCAAGAGAAAAAAACATGTAGGGCTGCGAAAAGACTAGAACAAGAACATTTATAGCAGTTTTATTTATAAAAGCCTCAACTGGAAAAAAAAGTCTAAGTGTTCGTCAACACATCAACACTGAGAACAGAAGGGATAAACAAACTGTAACATATTCGTACCAAAAAACTATTACTCAGCAATAAAAAATTCGAGGAACTACTTATACACACACAGCTGAATCTCACAGACTAATGGTGTGTGAAGAAGACACATGATTTTATTTATTTAACTTCCTAAACAGTGATATAAATCAGAATGGTTGTCTGTGGGGGAATTGACTAGAAAAAAGGGAAAGAAAAATTTTTTAAAGTTATTGAAATGTTCTATATCATCTGTCAAATTTGTCAAAACTCATCAAATTGTACACTTAAGATTTGTACATAAATATTTCTCCAGAAAATATAATGAGGTACGGCAGGAAGCAAAGGATAAAAAAGTCTTCAGGAATGGTGCAGACCATCTCATTAATATGAATTAGATTTTTCCCTCCATTTTGGAACTTCACTTTTTTGTCTTTTCCTTTTTTTTCTCAACTCCTCCCCTTTTGCAATGCAAGTTTTTGTTTGATAATTGATAAGTCTCTTGCAAATTACTAATCTCAGTCTCTTTGATTTTGTTGATTTGAATTAGTTAATTTTGTCAGGATCAGAGAATATTAAACTTCAAGGGGCTGCAGTTAATGTTTATTAGATTTTGAATGATTAGATTGTAAATAATTACATTCTTACTCCATGTATATTTTGGAAAATTTTATATGCACTGTGTGTGCAGTATCTTATTTATCCTTGTAAAAAACCCATGGAACTCATAGTATTTATAGAAAAGTTAGGCCAGGTGCAGGGGCTCATACCTGTAATCCTAGCACTCTGGGATGCTGAGATGGGTGGATTGCTTGAGCTCAGGAGTTTGAGGCCAGCCTGAGCAACAGCAAGACTCTGTCTCTAAAAATAGCCAGGCATTGTGGTGGGGCCTGTAGTTTCAGCTACTTGGGAGGCTGAGGCAAGAGGATTGCTTGAGGCCAGAGGTTTGAGGTTGCTGTGAACTATGATGCCATATCACTCTACCAAGGGAGATAAAGTGAGACTGTGTTTCAAAAAAAAAGAAAAGAAAAGAAAAGAAAAGAAAAGAAAAGAAAAGAAAAGAAAAGAAAAGGAAAGGAAAGGAAAGAAAAGAAAAGAAAAGAAAAAAAGAAAAAGAAAAGAAAAGCTGCTGAGGTTTAGAGAGGTTAAATGACTTGACCAAAGGCAGACAGTTAATTAGTGTTAAAGTTAAGCTAGAAACCAGTTACAGATTCTTTAACTTGACCCAATTTAGGCAACACTACAGAGAAACAAGCCCCTCACACACACACATATAGATCACTACTGCCCGCCTCAAACTTCATGTTCTTGTCATTCTTTCATTTTTTTCCATGCTGATTATTAATTCATTAATTCTTTATGTCATTTAGCAAGGATTTACCTATTCTGTGCCAGAAATGTGGGAAGGAGTTTGAAATCTGGCGTGAAGACAGAAAAATAGACAAAATCTGATAGACACTAATGTAAAAGAAGCACAGTATCAGATAAGATGGAATTAGCCCCGGAGGGAAATCCAAAGCAGAACCCTGGGAGCAGAGGGCAGGCTGAGGCAGGCAGGACTCTTAAAAGTGGTAAGGTGTCCTTTATGACAAGCCAACCAGGGGGATGAAATTGCAACAGGGCCATGATCCAGGAGAAGGAGCCGTCCATGCACAGACATGACATCATTAGAGAATGTGGTCTTCTTTGGAACGCCAAGCAATTTTGTTCAACATGCAGGTGGAGTCCCAGTGGTGAAGGAATGTAAAGTGGAGACCAGAGAGTTAGGTAAGGGTTGACTCATAAAAGGCCTGCTGTGCTAGGTTTGAGTTTTATCCAGAGGCAAGGGCAAGGCAGAGTTTAAGGCCCTTAAGCAAAGAGATTAACATATTTGTGTTTTGGAAATATCGTGCCAGCTGGATTAGGGAGAATGGAAGAGTCAAGCTGTCCTTGCTATGATAACACTGGCCAAACTTAATGAGTGTCTAAGATAAAACAGCTGCCGTGAAGAAAGATGCAGATGAAGAGGACAGAGCTGGCAGACATGCCCACCTTCCAATTAGTCAGGAGTTTTCTTTATCTTTCCTTCCTCTGTGGGTGCAAAAAGAAGAAAGTGTAACCCACAGATTGGTTTCAGCTTGGACTTAAGAAGCTGATGGTGGAGCTTACTGAGAAAATACTAGGGGGCAGGCTTGCAAGATACTCTTTCCTTAGGTTTAGGATAGAAACTAAAGCGTGAGTCCTGCTACTCCTAACGTCTCATTCATTCTCTGTGGTTAGTTTTCATGTTTTCAACATGAGGTTCTATGCTGTTGTCTCATTCCTTGATCACATCATTATCTCCCTATCACCAACCTCTTATACTAATTTGTAGGAATGAAGCCACTGGTCAGATAAAATTTATTGATTCTCTATCAAAAATTACCTTCACTGGCTAAATGAATTAAATTAGCTAAGCCATTTGTTTCTAAGAGAAGAAAAATGTGGTTGTACAGAAAGCCCTGTCCCCTTTCTTTTCTTTTTCTTTCATTTCCTTCCTTTTCCATTTCTTTTTCTCTTCATTTTCTTTTTCCCCTTTCCTTCCTCTATTTCTCCTACTTTTCTTCCCTCTTTCTTTCATGAATATTTTCTCCAAACTTGACCTGATTCCAGTGATTGGTTCTAGCATGAATATCATGAACTTCAAAGTCTGGAGATATCTGATACAAAGTTTGACATTTCCATGGAGGGCTCCAACAAATGTCCCCTTCTTACCACCTCCTGCTCTTCACATGACCCATGGCTTAAACTTCTGCAAGGTGGATTACATTCTCTCCCCAGCTGGTATGCAGATACTACCTCATGGAAAAAAGTTTAAAAATAATTGTTAACTGATTAGATGTGGCAGTATCTTGGTAAGAAGAAAGATGCTAAATGAGGGGATAGTGGATATAGGAGAAGGGAGAGGGCACCTGTTTCCACTTTCAAAAGAGGACTTTAAAACTGTGCCAAGTAAAACTTCTGGTAGGCCAATATAGGGTAAGCACATGAGTGCAAATCTTCACATCTGACCATGGCTAAGCAGTAAGAGAATTTTAAAGCAACCTTTTAGGGGACTTTCAATCTTTGTTTCATTGCAATTAATACTTAATATAAAAAACTGATGAAAAGGACAATGTACTTGGAAACCAGCCATGGACTCAAATTATAGGTTTTCCTTTGACATGTTATAAGAGCTAAAAAGACTTTTAATTCATCTAGGCTTCAATGTCCTGACCCATCAATGAATAGGACAATAATTGCTACCTCACAAGATTTTATAAGAATATACTTAGATATCCTTTGTGAAAAGTTCCCTAATATAAATTTATTTTGTTTTTTACCATACTTTATTATTATTGAGAAACATTTTTCAGAGTCAGAGGGTATGTAATTTTTTCTTTTTTAAAAGCAAAGCATGAGAAAAATTAACTCATGGTGAAAAGTATTGTATGTAATGCTAATCTTTCTCTGAAACTTTCAAACAGTGAGTGTTTTAATCCTTACTGGAAGCTGTGACTGAAACAACCATTATCTTCCTGCACAGATAATTTTTGCTTTGGCTTTTGTGGAATAAGCATCACATAGTACATCAGTTAATAGTAACCTAGACTATGAAAGTCGATTTTCATTTCTTCAAAATACTGCAAAAGAGAAACTTCACAGTAGATACAATGGTATTGTATTGTGCTAAATAGTTTAGTGGCACCCCAGTGCCTGGTGAACAGTTTTGATTGTTTTTTATCAAGGCTTTTTATAATTTGTCATCACATTAACTGTCCAATTTTTTTTATAAATCCACAACCCCAAATTTTGGTTTCTCCTACTAAAAAACCCTTTCCTTTCCTCTCCCTTCATCTTATTTAAATCTCATCTTGTCTTCCAGTTTAATTTCTGTACTATCCAACATAAGAAGTCTTTCCAAGAACCATATCCCAATTTGATAGCTCCTATTTCTGAATTCCCATAAAAACATATTATATATATTTCCATTACCATGCAAGCATAAATAACCTTGGATTATTTAAAAATACTCAATATATACACATAATTATCATTTTACCATATTGTTGTTCCTTACAACAGTCACCTTTTGTCATATTCATTGTGTATGTTTTTCTAGCACATCATTACCAAGAATTGTTAAATTGTAATAGCATGGCCTAGACTAGACACTCAATGAAGACTAAAAACTTGTGTGAGTGAAAGCAGAGGATACTATACCCAGCAAGCAAGCAAGATTCTGGCTCCAACTTTTTTCTTTTTTTTATTCGTTTTATTTTCCTTTTCTTTCTTCTCCTTTCTTTTCTTTTCTTTTTTTGAGATAAACTCTTACTCTATGATATCATCATAGCTCACTGTAGCTTCAAACTCCCGTTATCCTCCTGCCTCAGCCTCAAAAGTAGCTGGGATTACAGGCACACAGCACCACACCTGGCTAATTTTTCTGTTTTCTTTCTTTCTTTGCTTCTTTGTTTGTTTCTTTCTTTTTTTTGTAGAGATGGGATCTCATTGTTGCTCAGCATAGTCTTGAACTCTGGCTTCAAGTAATCCTCCTGCCTCAGTTTCCCAAAGTGCTAAGATTAAAGGCATGAGCCACCTCTCATGACCCAACTCTTTTCTGTTTTAACCAGAGTAATATTGGTCAAGTTGGTTAATATTTTTCCATTTTCTTATCTATGAAAGGAGACAGAAAAAGAGATGATCTTCAATTCAGTCTTTCTACTTCCAAGAACTATCTATCACTCTCTCACCAGGCCTTCCCTTAAGAATCCTCGTCAGTGGTGATCTATAAGATTCATCTTAGCAGCCCTTCACTCAGCATTTATAGAGTCAATTAGCTAAGATAACTTGCACCCTACTACTTTTCCCCTTACCTTCAGGTTTTGTCCTCTATCCGGAGCACATAAATAGCTAAAGCAAACTTGAGGAATAGGCATGAAATAGACTGGTTTTAGGGAATCTGCCAGTCTGGCTGTGTGACAAAGGCAACAGGCAAGCCAATGCAAAGGTAGAGCTCAGAGTTGGAGGGCAAGTTTATAAGACAAATATAAGAACACTGAACCCAAAGAGGAGATAAACTTGCACTCTAGGATACAGGCTAAAGCTCAGACTTGAAGCTGGCTGGCTATCTGAGAGTGCCTAGAGTTTAAAGCCCAGCAGGAACAGAGCGGGGGTGTGGTTCTGGATTGGGGGTGGGTGGGAGGAATGTGCAAGAGGAGGGCTTTACGATCCAGAGATTTTCCCTGCCCTGGGGGGCACACTTGGAAGAATTAAAGGCTAGGGCTAGGTGAGACTGGACAAGTCAGGCTCAAGCCCACTGCACCAAGACACAGGGGCCTGATTGATCTTGCCTTGAGTTTGCAGACAAGAATTAGTAGGGTGTGAAGTAGGAGTCTGCTGGTGCCTGGGAAGGCAATGCCTCCACAGCCTCAGAGTTTTAACACAGGCCTGGAGGATACAGTCTCCTTCAAAGTCCCTATGCAGCTGTTTGCTGGCACAGTTAGTGCAAAAAGCAGAGTGGCATATTATGTGCCAGGACGTGCTGGGTGCAGCCCTAAAGACTGCAAGGCTTCTTGGGTCAAGTTTTTGATCAGCATTTCTTAAAGTGCCAGTTGTCTCTGGTGGGCTCGCCATGGTGGCCCATAGGTAGCACACAGATAGTCTAATGCTGATCAAGTCCTTGGACCATCACGAGTGCCCCACCATGAGCCTCCTTCTTCTGGTGACTGTTTCTTCTTGTGAAGAACTCCGAAACGGAGGAGACTGTGAGGGGGTGGAGAATGTGGCAAGGATCCTAACTTCTTGCTTAAGGAAGTTCTTAACAAGTACCCATCTGCCTTCAGGGAAGAAAACATAACTCATTTTGGTCTTTCAAATTCAATTCTCATAACCAAATCCTGTTGTCAACAAGCCAAGCCTTCCCCCCAGCAACATTTTCCTGCGGACTTAGTTTCAAATGTTCTTTCTTAAATAATCCATTGAAGATCAAAAGGAATCCAGATACCCACCACATTTTATTTTCTTAGCGAGTAATTATAACATTTCTTTACCTATTAAATGTGTTGTCTGAATCAGGTAAAGGAGATTGCAATAGTTAATCAACAACAAGTAATTCTTGAGTACTTAGCAATATTCTAAGCACTTAATCATATTTAAAATTGACTATTAATGAAGCTTATAAATCATTTTGCAACTCTGAAAATGAATTTCTCTGCAGGCTTAGAGAGTATTAAACCATTTAGGTCTTACCAAACAAATATTACTCATGCTTTAATTCCTGGGAAAAGAGATTTAGAAAATGAGGTTAATGTTCAGTTGTCCTTCCCTGAGTTTAACAATTACATACTCCCTCTGGGACACTCTGAACTCAGGTTAAACATTCTTCAAGTTATTCCCAAAGTTAGTGAACATTAGTGGCCTACTTTGTTATTACTGAAAAAAAGAATGAAAATGTCAATCAAAAACATAGACATTTAAATATACCTTAAAGATACCTTTGCTTTAATACAGACATTTAAGGTAAATAGGTCCATATTTCTTTTCTTTCTCAAGAATTACTAACCCACAAAAACGGAGTCAGAAAGACTATTTCATTTTAGTCCTTTTTTTAAAATGAGAGGATTAATATAAATCATCTTCTCACCTGTGTTTAAAATAAAGAATTGAATGGTAGCACTTAACAGATCGAGTAATATAATAAAAGCCTTTAATCTGATAGCTAGACAAGGTAAAAAATAAGACTAAAAGAAGGTGAAGAGAAAAAAAGCCAGATAGGATATGAACATTATCCACTTCTCCTCCAAGGTAAGACTAATATCACTTTTTCTAAAAAAGCAATTCTTTATAGCAGCAATAGGCAAACTTTTAAAATAAAGAGCCAAATAGTAATGATTTTATAATTTTCAAATCACATATGTCCTCTGTTTTATATCTTTTTCCTTTTTTAAAAAAAATAACACTTTAGAAATGTCAAAAACATTCTTAACTCACATCTGTACAAAAATAGACTGTGGGCTGATTTGCCTCACAGGTGGTAAAAGTTTGCTAATTCCTGTTTCAGATTTTAGAATTTGCTCACTAGTAATTTTATATAAAGTTTACAAGTAAAAGTGTTCTGGACAAGGAAACTTACTATTTCTAATGGCAAAACATGTATAGTTTCTTTTAGGAAAGTAGAAATTATGCCTAAAATTTTACTTTCCCAAGATAAAGAACCTTCTTTTAAAGAGTGGCTTCTCCATGTTGAGGCCTTTGGTTATGATAGCTCTGAAAGCTTTGAAAAGCTTGCACATTTCCAACTTCAGGATAAAGTCATCTCTGTGTCTATCATCAGATCTTCCTAAGCTGAAGCATTGTTTCTTAAATTGGACTCTGAGGGCACACTCTTAAGGTTACTCAGGTTCTCTACAAAAATATTTAAGGTATTCTCATTTCTAAACAAAATAAAACTAATTAATAAGATCAAATTCAGGATCCTGTCCTGAATGACAGGATCAGACTGGTCAAAAGGGGTCTGATCGCAGGAATTCGGTATCCACTGAATTCAAGAAATTTAAATACTTATCTTAGTCTGTTTAGGCTATTAAAACAAAATGCGAAAAATTGGGTGGCTTATAAACAAAAATTTATTGCTCATGGAAGTCCAAGATCAAAGCAGATTTGGTGTGTGCTGAGGGCCCCCTTTCTGGCTCACAGATAGCATCTTCTCATGTCCCCACATAATGGAAGGACCCAGGGGTCCCGCTCAGGGCTCTTTTATTAGGACACTGATCCCTCTTATGGGAGTAGAGCCTAGTTACCTTCCTAGGTCCTCACCTTCAAATTCTATCACCTTGGGGATGTGGTTTTCAACATATGAATTGGGAAGGACATAAACATTCATGCCATAGTACTACTGATAGTAGTATTATACCAGTGAGGAACAATGATATCAGGGTATTCTGTAGATAGGAAGGTTTTCCTGCTATTTGATTAAAATAAAAAGTTGTGGGTACACAGTCATCAGACATCAGTAGCTGCACTTGCGTGCTAACTCAAAGGAGCTGCACGGCAGTGGTGGGAGCCAAGTGCTTGTTCCTGGCAGTAGTTTAATTCCTGCAGAGCCACATCACTGATTACATTCAACTAGTCGAGTTAACTTGAATTTTGCTGAATTTTGTTTCAGTAGTTTGCAAATTTATTATATAAGAAGTATGCTGTAATAATAAAAGCAGCAAGCCAGCATCACAGTTCTGGGCTCTTTAAAAAACACCTACTTCTTACTTGGTAAAAAAATATTCATCAATATTACACAAAACCCAAAAAGCTATAGGTCAGATGCTGACTAAAAGGAGCATATGCTAGCTATAAAAATCTTGATAATGAGGATATTTTAAGTCAAAGATAACCTACTTCGAGTATTGACAGAACAAATTCTAGGAATACAATAATTAAGATGATCATATTGAGATTTATAATAGTTAACAGAATTTGACCAAAACTTAAGTTACCACTTTCACCAACATATAGTCGTCCTTATACTACCAAATGTATTAAAGAAATGGTGAACAGCTGTTTATTGTATAACTTTTAAAATTTAGCTATGTTTTCATTATCTGAATATTATGCATGAAGATGAGCATGCAAATGAGGTCTTTGTTTAGTTCCAGTCTTTTTATAACTAAATCCGGTGGCATTAAAGAAGAAATATATTTTCAAAATATGAATAATCTCTCACTTGATTCAAATTAGATGAATTATTTTGCACATTTAATGATTCAACTTGTTTATGCAATTACTGTCTTAGTTTAAATATAACCTAATAGCTGACTTTGCATTCGTATGCTATGCTGGATTTCTAACTGAAATGAAATCAGTGTGCCAGTTAAGTATTTTTCATACATGTAAAATGGAACTCTGATTTTCAATTCTAAAAGAAATTCTGTTTGAGCATGGATGTATTTTTTCTATCTGATTTGTTTTTTCTTTTGCTAACATGCATGTAGGCCCTTTTTAGAGTTACCTACCCTTTTTAGGATGGAAAGGCATAAAAGCTTATACATTGTGTTCTCAACTTGCCTGTACACTTTTAAAAATAAAATTTTTTTTTTTTATTTTGTTGCATCTATTGGTATTTACCCTAAGAGAAATTAAAACTGAGAATTTCAGAATATTTATTAATTTATTTAAAATAATCAACTCATTACTTATTAACATAAATAATATATTTTCTGAAAAATAGTTTTTCTAAAACAAATGTAGAAGGGTGTCTTAGTTTATATTTTTTGCAGATCTCTGAAGGTTTCTGCATTCAATTTGTTGTATTATGTTGTTTTGGTGGAAAGTATATGAAAAAAATCTGGCTTTAAACAGATGTGTAGTTGGAAAGGGAAGAGTAGTTTAACAGTTTTTCAGATAATTATAGATGTTCTTTGATACTATGACAAAATTCAACAAAATTCAATAGTTTCTTCATGGTTAGTTATACATGTAACATGAAATCTGAAACCACCTCAATAAAATTTTCATATTCTGTTACATTAAAATGTACTGGTCTCTAAAAAATTTGTTGATCTATCTTGTGCTTTTAACAAATATAAAAGCTCATGACTTTTATAATAAGTATTGGTCATTTGGAAAATTTGCTTCAATGAGATAGGCAGATCTTATAGTTTTTTTTTTTTGTTTTTTTGAGAGAGATAGTCTCATTCTACTGTCCAGGCTAGAATGCCATGGCCTCAGCCTAGCTCACAGTAACCTCAAACTCCTGGGTTCAAGCAATCCTCTTGCCTCAGCCTCCCAAGGACTATAGGGGCTCACCAGGACACATGGCTAATTTTTTCTTTTTCTTTTTTCTTTTCTTTCTCTCTCTCTCTCTCTTTTTTTTTTTTTAAAGTAAAAACAAGGTCTGTCTCTTGCTCAGGTTGATTTTGAACTCTTGAGCTCAAGGGATCCTTCCTCTTCAGCCTCCCAGAGTGCTAGGATTATAGAAGTGAGCCACCAAGCCTTGCCAGATCTTGTAATGTTGGACTACGTTATTACACAGTGCCAAAAAAACACATCTGTTAATAAGATCACCAATCCACCAGAACAACAGCAAAAATGTATTGAAATTTTGGAAATTCTCAAATTCAAAATGGTAGCTACGAGTTTTCTAAAATTCTTATTTTATCTTGAAAGTTCAAATTTCATCATTCACAATAAATACTGACAAGTCTTTTCTTGATAGACTTCATTTATTTAAAACAAAAAAGTCTGCCAAATACCATTGTTTGAAGAACCAGAGTTTTTCACTTATTCTTTCAAATAGAAATAGTGTTCCATGAAAAGAGTGACTTGTTCAGCCTGCAACTCCATTGCAGAAGTGCTGGTCCTTGGGACAACCACCATACTTTGGCTTTTTTTTTCTTAAATGTGTGTGAATGGTAGTGAGTAGATGGTATGATAACTAATACAGTATGGTGCCACCTCTTTGAGCCAAGCCAAGTTACCCCCTTGTCTCTTTTTTTTTTTTTTTTTTAATTCTGGCAAAGGAAGATTCCAAGAATCTATTGCCTTTTTACCAACCTGAATGAAAATGTCAAACAATTTTAAAAAGTGAAATCATAATATATAAAAATACTTTTGACTTCTCAGATCTTTCAAAAGGATTTTCGGATTTCTAGAGGCCTGTAGACCACACTTTGAGAAATGCTGCTTTTTGCTAAAGAAAAGTAAAAATGAGGAATCAGAAGAAATGAAAAATGAAAACCATGAAATACTATAAACTTTTGAAGTTCCTTTCTTCCCGGATGTTACTGCAAACACTTGAAATTTCTTTCTTTTCAGGTATTTCACTAATTCATTTATGTAACAAACAATACTCAAGCATGTCCAGTGTTCCTGGCCCCTGAGCTATGTGTTGGGGAACACAGACATAAGGAATCTGATTTGAAGAAACTTACAGTCTAGGAGAGAAAGGGTGATAAGAAAAAAATTATGCGAAAGGGTATTATTTGTCCTATGATAAAAGTAAAACATGAGGAAGGAAGTGGACAACTCCAACCAAGGGAAATGAGTACAAGTTCTGTAGAAGTGAGACAAGTTGAATCTAGACATTGGTGTGAGCATTGACAGGGTAGGTAGGTGAGAGCATTACAGGCACAGCAGGCAGTCAGGTGAAGCTGGGGAGAAAGTGAGGTACGAGTTGAAGAACAGAAAATACAATCCAGAGGACTCATGAGCCATTTGCAGGAGTTTGTGTGCTATTCTGTGGACATCTGGGAACCAGAAACATGGAGGGGAATAACAAGGTTATATTTGCAGTTTAGAAAGATTACTCAAAACCTGAAGGAGGAACAATAGAGAAGATGATTGAAGCTACAGTCTCTTGGAGAACATTGCTGTCCTTCAAGTGATCCAAGTACAGGCTGCCCAAGGCTGCCTTCCCTTCAGCTGCTTCTACTATAGAAGTCTTTGGACAGGAAGCAGCACCATTGTCCATGCTGGCAATTACCTCAAACCCAGGAGATCTGTGTCAAGCTCTCCCAAAGAGTGCCTCGCCCCTCTCCACCAGAGTGATGGGAGCTTCTAGAGTTCAACAAATACCAACCAGGTATGGAGATGCTTGTCTTTCCTTGTCTTGGTCCCCCCAAATCTTTACAGGCTCCCACGGTGGTGAAGTTTATGTGTCAACTTGGAGGTGTTTTGAGATGAGATTAACATTTAAATAGGTGAGCTCTAAATAAGCAGATTACCTTCCATTGTGTGGGCATCTCATCCAGTTAGGTGGTCTGAATAGAACAAAAAGAATAGCTAACCCCAGCAAGTGAGAATTTGCCAGCAGGCAGCCTTCCTTCGAACTTGAGCTGCATCATCAGTTTTCCTGCGGCTCCAGCCTGCCAGCCCATACTGTCGATTTGGACTTGCTGGCCTCCGTAATCCTACAAAAATTGGCCCTTTTAGCAAGAAAGAGGTTTATCATGTCACTGTGACTGATGAGGTAGAGTGACCCTGTGGAAATGAAGAAAATAGGAATCTTGTTAGGTTTCTTCTCAGGTTTAGAATTTGAACTAGAGTCCAGAAGAAGCCTCACAATCAGGAATCACAAGATCATAGTTTCTCATGAAGACTGGAATACAGTTTATGTTCTGGAAAGGGATTCAGGATTCCACACTGTTCTACTAACTAGGTTATTCCCTTGCCAGCCTCCTGAGTATTCTCTCTCTCTGCATCTTTCTGGGTATTTATATTCTTCTGCTACCATCTAGGTGATTTTCCCTAGGTTACTTGAGTTCAAAGTTTCAAGAGACAGAATTGGCTGATCAGATTAATCACCATCATTCCTGGAAGGCAGAGCTTTGGGGGTCAGTCCACCTTATAGGCTATTGGTCTGATCAGGTACCTTGCCTCTGGGTTATGTATGAACTCTAGTTTGGCTGTGTGTGGGTAGCTACCTAACATGGAGCAGAACATGGCCTTCTATGTGTAAAGAACCTCCTGGAGTAACTTCCTCAGTAAGTGCTGCAGATACAACTGTTTCTGTCTGAAGGAGACTATAGGCATGGCAGCCATATTAAGGTCTAGTGTGTTCTATAGATTGATCCTTTTAATATAAGGTGACCTTTAGGGGACCTTAGGCAAAGGGATGAGGAAAGCTACCTCTACCCATTTCTTTTTAATGCTTTCTTTCAAATCATTCTTTATATCTGTCAGCTCAGGCTGCCATAATAAAGTACCGTATACCAGGTGGCTTAAACAGAGGAATTTATTTCTCTCAGTTTTAGAGGCTGGGAAATCCAAGATCAATGTGCCATCTGGTATGGTTGCCTAGAGAGGGCTCTCTTCCTGGTTTGCAGATGGCCCCCTGCTCATGTCCTCACAGGAGAGAGAGGAAACAAGCTCTCTGGTATCTCTTCTTATAAGCATAACTCCATCACCAGGGCCCCACTGTTAAGACGTCAACTACCCCTTCTCCAGCTCACCTCCATCTTCCTAGCTCCAAATACCATCATATTCGGGAGGTTAGGGCTTCAATATATGAATGGAGGGGACACAATTTAGGACCATAGCATTTCTTTCTTTCTTTCTTTTTTTTTTTTTACTTACCACCATACTGACGAGGAAAGGACCATAGCATTCTTCCTCCATTCTAACTTATCCTCATCTTCATGACGGATCCCCTGAACAGAGTTTCACATGCCAGTTCCCCCACTCTTGCCATCCTAACTGCACTTCACAGCATACCTATCTGACTTACTTGTCAGACAGTCCTCTGTGATGGTAACAGGTCCCCTGAATAGAGTTTCACATGCCGGTTTCCCCACTCTGGCCATCCTAACTCCCCTTCACAGCATACCTATCTGACTTACTTGTCCAGAATCCCACCCTCTGTGATAGTGACTCATGAATTTCCAGCTGATCCATGAGAGTATCATCAACAGAGCTTGTGGGAGCACGAAGTTCCTTTCTCTTCTACTTCGTGGACTCCCGGAGCTAGTGGCAGGCCAATTGCAGAAGCTCCTGAGAACAAGGCCACCTTGAATGGGTGGAGCATTGATCAGTGAGAAGACCTTCAAATAATACCACACAAGCAGCTCCTTAGTGCAACAGGCAGGGCCCAGGAAAACATAAAAAATGGTAGCAGAAAACTTTTGGGTATTTGTGTTATACCTTGAAGCAACCAGAAGACTAGCAACTTTACATGGTCCATTATAGCCCTTAAGTAAATAACTATTGACTTGTTCTCATACATTACTACCTACCCCCAAACAATCCAATGGACACCTCACTTTTAGATCCATTATTTTCCTTTCTCACCTTTTTTAAATAACATGCATTTAATAGAAACAGTCAATGGAACATTGCAACTCTGAGGGAAAGAAGCCCAAATATTTAGCGATGATAGATGATGATCTTTTGGATGCATATGTCACGCTCGTGCAGTGGGTAACTGAGTTCTGTTGAAAATCAGTATGATGGTTATTGTTAATTTAGATCGTTGATCTACACTCTTGTCTTCAAGATTTAAAGTTACCATAAAGAATGAGTTCATTCTGCGTGTCATTTCCAGAGCTTGAGAGAGACCCAGGGAGACCTTTGTATGTGACGAGGAGGCTGTTTGGCTATCACATGCTCATTCAGTAAGTGCTCATCGAGTTCCCATTCCCTCTGTAATATTTAGAGAAACCCAAAAGAAAAACATGTTTCCGGCTGTCAGTGGCGCCCTCAGCACTGCCTTGTGCTTTTTGTAACAAAATTATAGACTCTCTGTATATATTCTCTACAAACTTTTCATCTATTTTTAATATTTAAAAATGATAGATCAAAGCCTGGGCTCTGTACTATATAAGTTTGGGCTTGAATATCTACATTTACCAGCAATGGAAACTTCCAGAGGTTATTTCAGTCTTTCTGAGCCTTGGTTTCTACAGATGTCAGATCGGATGAAACATGTCTGGTGGGGCTGTTATGGGATTAGAGATAAGGCGTGTGGCAGTCCTGCCACAAGGCAAGTGCTCCTTGCATTGTTACTTGCACAAGTGCTACGGAGAGCTGTTTACATTTAAAAGACACTCACATTCTCTGAGTTTGATGTTGCTTGAAAACCTCCTTTCCTGCCTGGTGGCTGACTTTCTCTTTTCTTATTGTTCTAAGAATACTTCTGCATTTGGGCCATTGTCAATAGTAACCATTGTTTAGATTGTCCCATCAGAAGGAAGAAGCCTTCCTGGAGCCCGGCTGGCTGAGCTGCCGTCTGATGTGTCTAGCAGCTTCGGACGGGAGACAAGGCACAGGGCTCTCACTTCCTCCTCGAGGAAAAGAAGGCGCCCCCCACCAAAATAGGTCCTCATCGTCCTGCAAACACCACCCAGAACGAGTACAGAGGAAACCAGGGCAAAAACCCCACTGGGGTGGTTATGAAGGCAGAATTCTTTCCAAAATAACAACTGTTTTAAAGGTTTATAGGAGGCAGCACAGGAATGGCAATCGCAGTGTGTGAATCATTGTGCTAATTCCAGATTATAAATTGAATAATATTCTCTATGTAGAGTGCTTCTGTTTAGATTAAATAAACTTAAGATATTTTATTTAGAGAAATACGCCTGAGTAGCTACATTTACAAACAAGGATAAGTTAGTCAAAAGGTGTAAGAACCAAATCATCCATGGAGTTTAGTAGAAAATTAGTTACTGTCTTGGCATTATAGAAATAATAAATTTTAGCTCTTTTGCATCCGTAATGATGCTTGGAACAAAAACTATGCAATGCTTTCTATATCTTTATAGCTTTTTAATATTAAAACTAGATGCAAACTAGTAGTAAAAATTGGGGGATAGGGGGAGAACAGCACCAAAATCATGGCAGGAGAAGAACAACTACTTGAGCAAAAGAGTTTGACTGCAATTAAATTACTGAATGTTTTTTGTTTTGTTGAGACAGAATCTCTGTTGCCCAGGTTAGAGTGCAATGATATCATCAAGGCTCATGGCAACTTCAAACTCTTGGGTTCAAGTCAACCTATTGCCTCAGCCTCTGAGTTGCTGGCACTATAAGCATGCACCACTGTGCCTAGCTAATTTTTTATTTGTTGTAGAAATGAGCTCTTACTATATTTCCCTGGTTGGTCTTGAACTCCTGGTCTCAAGTGATCTTCCTGACTCAGCCTCCCAAATTGCTGGGAGTACAGACATGAGCCACCTTGCCTGGGTCAACTTATTGTTACACTCAGTTGTCTCTATTCTAGCCAGATACGGTTTTAGCAGTCATAAAAGTTGCTATGTTTTTCCCCCTTAATTGTAAAGGATGCTTATTAAAGGTTGGAGGGGGTGTACCCAGGTTGAGGACAGACAAGAATATATTTTAAAGAAAGCAGTAAATGTTGGAGATGAGCCTGGAAGAAAGGGGCCAAAAGCTACAAACAGCCTGGGAAAGTGGAAAACTCCAACTAGGCTGATGGGATCTAGAACCAGAGGGAAATGGGGCTTCAATTTCTAGGTGGAGGCCAGGGGAGAGAGCATAGAGAGGCGTGGCTATAGTGGGCTATGTCAGACAGAGCTTCAGGAAACCTAGCAGTGATTGCCATGGCCCAGGAATGGCCTAGAAATCTCCAGACCTGACAGCATCTAACGAGAGGGGCCAGTGGCCAAGGCCCAGGTAGAACAAAAGATGTCTCAGAATTACTATGGTTACCCAGGACCAGATACTTCCCACGCTGTACACAATCCCCCCAACACACACACACACACTCAATTATATTAACCTCTTTAAAATTTAGGTATAACTACGGGGAAAGGAAGACTATTTCAAATTAACTGAGACTAAGTCTTTGCCTAAGGAGGAAATGAAGCCTCAAACTAGAAATTAATTTGAGTTAAATTACATTTCTTCCTTATCAAAGTTGTGGACTCATACCAGTTTCACACATTTTTATACGTAGAAGAAATTCCATAGCTGACCATCTCCCTACACTGACCACCTCCTTAAATTGACCTAATTTTCATAGACTGGACATTCACCACATGTACTCAGATGGAAGTCCCTTATATTGACCAGTTTGTTACCATCCCTTGGGTGGTCAGTTTACAGAAGTTCTACTGTATTTATGTATGGATGAATAAAAAGCAACTTATTGAGAGTCTAGGAAGGAGAGGCCAAACTGTGGGAAAGGAAAGGCAAGATTGTTGGTTTTAATTTAGGCTCTCCTTTAATGTTCAAATAATTAAAATAGGTATTTACAACTGTGTAAAATAGGTATTACAACTGTGTAATTGACAAATTGCAAAGACAAAAAAGGCAGGTTCAAAATCATTTTGTAGTGCACAATAGAAGTCAAAGCTGGCAATGCCTATTTTGAGCAAATTATTAATATCGCTAAACCTCAATTTGCTTATTTATAATATGAGGGGACTGGGTTAGGTGATTTATGTAATCCCTCCCTCTCTAAAATTCTCCGAAGACAGTGAGTTTCCTGCTCTTGAAAATGTACAGCCAGATATAATAGAAAAGAGTCATATTCATGAAAGACCTTGGATAAGTAAAGACCCTTCTAAATTAATGTTCTAAAGCTAATGACTACAGGAACTGTAGTGGGAAAACAGAATTGTTCCCAGAAACAAGGGCTTGGTTATCAGTCTCAGGTCTGCCAATTATTTTTTGTATGACCTTGGGCAAGACAATTTAAACACTCTGGGTTAGATTATGTTTCAAAAGCAGGAGTTCTCAAACCTAACTGTGCATTATAATCGGTTCGAGATTTTTAAAACATATATTGCCAACAGAAAGTTCGCCAAACAGAATCGCCACCAAAAGACATGTATAAGAACGTTCACAAAAGAACTACTTGTAAAAACTCAATGCTATGAACAATTTGAATGTCCATCCAAAGTAGGATGAGTAAAGAAATATTGTGTGTTCATATGATTTAGATACCGTAGAGCAGGTGGCAGTAAACTTTTTTTCTACAAAGGGCCAGGTAACAAATACTTTCAACTTCATCAGCCATATAATCTCTGTTGCAATTCAGCTGTGCCATTATAGTGCAAAAGCAGCTATAGAAAATCCTGAAACAAATCCTGGCAATGGTTCAGTAAAATTTTATTTACAAAACAAGAGACTGACCCCTTACTCTATAGTGATGAAAATAAACAAACTATAACTACAAACATACTGTTGAGTGAGAGATGCCAGACGCGAAACAGCACATGCTGTGTGATTCCATTTATATAAATTTCAGAATTGGCAAAAGTGAGCTGTGATGCTAAGAGTTAGTATATAGTATTTATCTAGGAGGAGTTGTGTCTACTTGGAGCCCCAGGAGTTGTCTTTTGGGCCAGATTGCCCTGTTACTTAATTTGAGACTATGTCCACTTTGTGCCAATTAATTTGTACCCTTACAGGATATGCATAATTTTTTCTGATGTAAGGTTGAACTTCAGTAGAAAGTTTACCAAAAAATACATGAACATTTCAAGTCTCACTCTGTAGAATCTAATTAGTCAGGGGTATGCTTAAGGATCTGTCCTAAGTCAGTCTGAAAGAATAAGTGACCTCCCTAGGGTCGCTTTATTGGCAGAAAGAGTGAGCTGTTATGGTGCTGGGCCTAGGGTGAGTCTGCCCTGCAGAAGGAGAGGACACAGCACTGTCCTTGAGAACTGGACTGGGAATTAGCCAAATTTAGGAAGTCAAGGTCACATTCCAGACTTCAGGCTAGAGTGATATTTGCACTGTCCCCTGGATATTTTCATTGACTTCTGCCACCTGGGCAGCACCCAGTTCAGAGCTGCAAAGGTTGCTGGAATTCCTGGGCAGCTGCCAGAGGGCTTCCAGAGCTCAGCAGCAGCCTGGCAGCCAGTTCTCAGATGATGGATGAGCTCAGCATTCTTTCCAGCACCCTAGTTCTCTTCTAAAAAGGCATTGCAGTGAAGCTGTCTCCTCCGTGGGATCTTGAGTTCCAATAGACACAACTCACATTCTGGTTTTGCAGCTTGTTGACAGATTACAGAATTTTGCTCAACCCTCATTTTTCTTATCTGTAAAACAGACATAAAGTCAACCCTGACTGCATTCTCCTCACCTCTCCCATATGCAAAAGATTGTCTTCTCTCTTGTTCTATTCGATAGTCATTATGCCAACCTTTCTTTACCAAGCGCTGCTTGTTAATTAAGCCTTTTGCAAAGATTATCTCATTTAATCCTCGACAGTGAGGAAGCCTCATTTGTGATCCTCATTGTATAATGAAGAAACTAGGAATCAGAGAACTTAAAATGATCTATCCAACGTCATAGGGGTAGGGAGAGGTGGGACCAATTTCCCTCTGACGCCATCTGGGGGTCTGAGAACCCTTAACCACTGCTTGTGACAATGACAATGCCTGGCAACAGTCATCATGTCTGGCCCAGGGGTGAAAATGAATAGAAGTTAATTCTGCATTTCCTCTTTCCTCAAAGAGCTATGACTTGGAGCTGAGGCCTGACAGTCAAAACGGCAGAATTCTAGTGGGCTGGTGTGTCACTTCTATCCTTACCAGCTTAAGAAAACTGTTGAATCAGGTAACTTCTTCTTCAGCATTTCTCTTAAGCTGAATGAATTTATTTTATCTATGGGTTTGAATCCTTGCTCCAAGTAGGAGATAATTTATTTTATTTATTTATTTTTTTAAATATATGTATTTTATTATTCTTCATTACATTATTTCCGCCCCCCCCCCACCTCTCCGTGGTAAGACAGAATTGATTTACAGAAAAGAATACAGAAAACACCAAAGCTCCTGGTAGAGGGAGAGATTTCAAGTGGGGAGAGAGATGCTCTCTCCGTTCCTCTCCCGGCTTTCCACGTCTCCTCCTCTAGGCCTCTAGCCTCAGGGTATATATAGGTGTATGGGTTCCTTGGCCAGGAAACAAATGAATACGGTCCTTTCCACGAAGGGCAAGGTGAATGAGTGTATCAATGAATGGACACAGTCCATCCATGGAATTCAGGCCTAGGAAATTCACAAGAAACTGACCTAGGCATAGGAAATGGGGGTTCCACATTTAGTCCCAAGTGTAAAGTGAAGGAGACACC
>CAUYRH010056862.1:0-11561 GCA_963574655.1 Perodicticus potto
CTGCCTCCCAAGTAGCTGGGACTACAGGCACCGGCCACAACACCTGGCCATTTTTTTTTGGTTGCAGCCATCATTGTTGCTTGGCGGGCCCGGGCTGGATTCGAACCCGCCACTCAGGTGTACGTGGCTGGCGCCTTACCCTGTTGAGCCACAGGCGCCAAGCCGTTTTTTTTTTTTTTTGAGACAGAGCCTCAAGCTGTCACCCTGGATAGAGTTCTGTGACATCACAGCTCACAGCAACCTCCAATTCCTAGGCTCAAGCGAGTCTCCTGCCTCTGCCTCCCAAGTAGCTGGGACTAAGGCGCCTGCCACAACGCCCGGCCCTTTTTTGGTTGCAGCCATCATTGTTGTTTGGCAGGCCCGGGCTGGATTCGAACCCGCCAGCTCAGGTGTACGTGGCTGGTGCCCTAGCCCACTGAGCCACAGGCCCCGAGCCCAGGATGAGTTTTAACACGAAAACAATGCAAAGAGAGACCTTATGAACAAGCATGTCTCAGAACTCACACAGATTTTCAGTCTTTGCTTTGGTCCTGGAAACAAAGTTCTGTGCCTCAGCACAAAAATGACAGCAAGATAACAAGCAAAATTCAAAGGATTTTCAAACTTATGACCGCAGGATTATGGTGGCAATTGATAGAAATGTGATGCTCTTAGTTTTCTGTTTGAAAACATGTATATTTTTATGCAGATGATAATACAAAGATGGCTGGTGATATGACCTCATAGTCCTCATACCCACTAGGATAGCTATTTTCAATTAACCGCCCCCCCCCAAAAAAAACCAAGTATTGGTGAGGATGTGGGGAAATTAGAAACCTTTGTACACTGAACGTGAGAATATAAAACAGTTTAACCATTATGTAACACGGTATGGCAGTTCCTCAAAAATTATTAATAAAAATGGAATTACTGGGTGGTGCCTGGGCTCAGTGGGTAGGGCGCCAGCCCCATATACTGAGGGTGGTGGTTTTGAACTCCACCCCAGTCAAACTGCAACAAAAAAATAGCCGGGCGTTGTGGCGGGCACCTGTAGTCCCAGGTACTCAGGAGGCTGAGGCAAGAGAATCACCTGAGCCCAAGAGCTGGAGGTTGCTGTGAGCTGTGACACCACAGCACTCTACTGAGGGTGATAAAGTGAGACTCTGTCTCTAAAAAAAAAAATGGAATTACTATATGATATAGAATTTCCATTTCTGGGTATATAACAAAAACAATTGTAAGGTGAGACTAAAATAGATATTTGTACACCCGTGTTTACGTGTTTACAGCAGCATCATTCACAATAGCTGAAAAGTAGAAACAACCCTGGTGCCCATTAACAGACAAATGGGTAAGCAGAATGTGGTACATTTATATGAGGGAATGTTGTTCCGTCTTAAAAAGGAAGGAAATCCTATCATACGCTATAACACAAAAAACTTGAGTGCATTATGCTAAGTGAAATAAGCCAGTCAAAAAATGACAAATACTGTATGCTTTCGCTCATCTGACACACCTTGAGAAGTCAAAATCATACTCACAGAGGCCTGACATGGTGGCTAACTCCTGTAATCCTAGCACTTGGAGAGGCTGAGGCCGCCAGAGCATTGGTTGAGGCCAGGAGTTCAAGACCAGCCTGTGCAACGTAAGGAGGCCACTTCTCTACAAACAATACAAAACTTGGCCAAGCTTCTTGGCATGCACCTACAGTCCCAGCTACTTGGGAGGCTGATGCAGGAGGATCGCTTGAGCCTCGGAGTTTGAAATTGCGGTTAGCTATGATGACACCTCTACTTACTAGCCTGGGTAACGGACTCTGTCTCAATAAATAAATGAAATAAAATAAAAGGAAACCATGCAGAAAGTAGGTGGTTGCAAAAGGATAGGGGAAAGGGTGATAAAGGGTGGGTGAAAGGTTGGAAGAGACTTCTGTTTTCTCTAAATAGGGAAAGTTCAAGCAGGTGCTTGCATGAGATTATAGCTTCGACCTTTCACTGTCTCCTGCATTTCTAAAAGTAAAAGCAGGTAGTTGGTAAGCTGAAGATTCGGGAACAGTTGAAGATGACTGCTAGGCAAGCTATTCAGGAGACAAATGACAAATTAATAGCAACAGGAAGAAAGGAATAAAGGAGAAACTGACTAAGAGTAGAATAAAATTTGCCAAAGCAAAGTCAGAAACCCTTTTATGAGTAGGAGAAGCAAATGAGGAACTCAGGAGTTGTAAAGGAAAGGAGTGACAAAACCCGAGCAAGAAAGAGCAAGTGATTCTAGAGAAACATTCTAGGGCCCCGGGGTTTCAGCTAATGGATAGCGCTGTTGGCTGGCCAACTTTTGGGTTAAAAATTGGAAAGCGCCGTGTTTTCTATTGGTACCAAATGTTTATTATCTACATGTTATTTCTGATAAGACATCCATAAAATTATAAGACTTGTAAGTATATATCTTATAAGTGGAAGTCGGGCGCCTGTAGCTCAGTGGCTAGGACGCCAGCCACATACACCGGAGCTGGTGGGTTCAAATCCAGCTCAGGCCTGCCAAACAACAATGACAACTACAGCCCCAAAATAGGCAGGTGCCTATAGTCCCAGCTACTTGGGAGGCTGAGGCAAGAGAATCACTTAAGCCCAAGAGTTGTAGGTTTCTGTGAGCTGTGATGCCAAGGCACTCTACTGAGGGCAACATAGTGATACAAAGAAACAAACAAACAACCAAACAACCAAATGTAAGTGGAAGTCATGGATATACCCATAGAAATGAAGAAGGAGAAAGTCATATTGACTTTCATTATTGAATAACATTATTTGGGGATTCTTTTTTTATTTTTTTTTAATTCTTATTTATTTTGTGTCAGGAAGAACACTAGGGAATAAAACTATTTTGAAAACGGGTGAGGTGGAGTCCAGTTCATATTATCCCCCCAAATGGGTAAAAAAGTAATTGTATCCAATCTTTCATACCTAGTTGTTTGAGTTAGTACTTAAGTCTGTCTCAAAATGATTATTCAGGGAAAATTATTCAGTTGGGATTATCCTTACTTTTTATAACTTCTTTTCTTTCCTGGTATGTGGCTTTAAGCCAGTCCTCTCTGATTCTTAGAATGCTCCAAGAAAAGATGAATTAAGGAAAGGGAAAGGAAATTCAAATAAGTCAATGGGGCTGCTTGGCAGTAGTGAACATAAAGCATGTGATTAGGAAGAGGCTGAAATGAACTAAAATCAAGGCAACTACTTTTTTCAATAATACTATTTCTACCCTCTATTTCCACAGAAGAAGGCAAATGAAAATGGTATAATAAAAATAGCCAATATTAATCAACCTAAGTGTATGATGTGCCAGGGCTAGTTCTAAGCGCTTTGCATGTACTAACTCATTTAATCTTCACAACAACCCTATAAGAAAGGTACCCTGTAAGAGCCGATTGTTAAATTTTCAGGAATTTTGAGAGCCTGCTGGTAGCCTGAAATCAGCTATTGTGGGAGTACTTACATGATGGAAATTAATATATGATATAAATCAGAGCTTTTGTGGGGAGAATCATTTGTTCCACATTTTCTAGAACACCACTGCTATCGTTCTTTTCTCACAGATGGGTAAACTGGGGCACAGAAAAGTCGAGGAACTTGCCCATGATCATGCAACTAGTTGGTGCAGTTAAAATGTTACCCTAGGCAACACCACCTGGGCGTCCAAGCTTTTAGTCATCATGTATACTGCTTATGATATGACTAAAATGCATTGGCTCAATTTACAAAGCCTGGAGTCCCAATTTGGACTCTTCTTCTACCCACTTTTTAAGCTGTCTGAATCTCAAGACATTTTATAATAGAATGTTTCACTTTTATCTCTGTTCTATCATAAATAAAATGTATTATGTAAAAATGCAAAATAAGCCTTGGTTCTTTTCTTTCCTTCCTTTCTTCTTTTCCCCTCTCTTTTCCTTTCTTCCCTTCCTTGTTCTCTCCCTCTGTCCCTTTCCTTCTATTTTCTTTCCTTTTTTCCCTCCCTCCTTCTCTCCTTCCCACCTTCCCTCTCTTCCTTCCTTCTTTCCAAACGTTGATTATTGTCTATGCAGTAGAATGTATATAAATCTCTCGGGACTTTTGGCAGCATTTAAGGACAACCATAGGGAATTTTCTCTGTAATGTTCCTGTACTGCTTTCCTCATTATTATGGAAAGCAGAACAGCTGTGCTGACAGTAGGCATCATCATCATCATTAATAAATATTTATTGAGCATGCCCTTTGTAGGGAACTCTAGGGACGTATTCAGGTAGAAGATTTGGTCCTAGAGCTTGTCAAATGAGTGGCTCAGGTAACAAGTGGAAATTGTTAAAAAAAAAAAAAAAAAAGGAAGAGAGTAACCACCAAGGGTAGGGCCACTGAGGAAGCCTTTGGGTGGAGGGAGAGGCAGAACAGCATCTGAGCTAAAGGAAGCATAGGTTGGAAGTGGGCATTGCAGGCTGCAGGAATGGTTTGAAGGAAGGCACTGAGGCAATTGTCACTTTGGTATGTGGAATAATCAGCAGTTTGGCCTAAGATGAGGTTCTGAAATAGACAATGAGGCTGCAAAGGAAAGCCTCTTATTTGAGGAGGGCTTCTGGTGGTTGACTGAGGAGACTGGACTTCATTTTCTGAGCTGTAAAGAATCACCCAAGGTTCTTGAGTACATGAAAGAGTCACACAAGAGTACCGAGAATACAATTTAAGTTAGTCAGGCATGTAGACTGAAGTGGAGGACAGATACTGAAAACAGAGAGAACAACAAAACAATAATCTATTATGAAGGTGTTTCAACATGGAAAATCCTTATGGAATACTTAAAATTATGAGTAAGATACAATTAGCATTATAAACTGTGGTGATGATGGTATAAAAATATGCTATAAGAAAGACTGGAAAGCAGTGCAACTACATTATCCCAGTGATTGGATGAGGCTGGTGAAATTTGGGGTGATGTTCTTGGGTAACTCTTTTCACGATATGTTCATAATTTGTCAACACAAAACATGTATGCAAGTAGTAAAAGTTATGGACAGTAAAAGAGATGCTTGGAGGAAGCACTAGTTTTAGATAAAATGATTAATTATGCTTTGGACCAGTGGTTCTCAACCTTCCTAATGCCGTGGCCCTTTAATACAGTTCCTGTGGGTCACGACCCACAGGTTGAGAACTGCTACTTTAAGACATAGGAAAATGAAGGAAAGCCATTTAAATGGAAGGGCATTGGGGCAGCAGGAGACATGGAACTGAAATTTTGGAAACCAGTCAAGACTAAACGCCCTTTGTGAGCACGGGAGTGGCCAAGAATTTGGAAAAGGCATTCAGAGCAAGAAGGGTCGAGCAAGAAGGGCTGATCGATAGTGATTTGCACCCAAAAGGGTGCAAAAGAGGAGGACGTGAAGTCCTTGGAAGGGACTGGACTGGTCTGACCTGCTAAGTCAAAGAGACTGATGCAAGTTAGTTTATATGGTAGTTGACTTCTAAAACTTAAAAAAAAAGGCTCGGCGCCTGTGGCTCAACAGGCTAAGGCGCCAGCCACGTACACCTGAGCTGGCGGGTTTGAATCCAGCCCGGGCCCACCAAACAACAGTGACGGCTGTAACCAAAAAATGGCCAGGCGTTGTGGCGGGCGCCTGTGGTCCCAGCTACTTGGGAGGCAGAGGCAGGAGACTCGCTTGAGGCCAGGAATTGGAGGTTGCTGTGAGCTGTGATGCTACAGCACTCTATCCAGGGTGACAGCTTGAGGCTCTGTCTCAAAAAAAAAAAAACTAAATAAATAAAAATAAAAATAAACTTAAAAAAAAAATAGGGCAGAGAAAAGTCCTGTTGCTAACTTCTTGAATGAATGAAGCTGAAAAAAATAATAGTAGCTTCGTTTATTATTTCTTCTATGTCAGCACCATGATATGTGCATGATATGTGATGATATGTGGGTCTTTTTTATAGCTATCATAACAATGCCTTGTATCGGGTGCCATTATAATATCATCCCCAGTGTACAGATGAGAAAACTGAGCCCAAGTTTGAGATAGCAGGAACCTGAGAGATTATTTGGCCGAAGTCTTCTCACTATGTATGTGATGGTAAAGGTCTCATAGGTGCTTTTACTTGTCCCACGTCATTTGACTAGTCCAAGGCAGACCTCACTTGAAGAGGAGGAGCTCATATTGGGTGAAGGTTATGAGCCCATATTCCCCCTTGAAGATGCCCAACCTCTCTTCCAGTGCTACTGAGTTCTGCCATCATCAGGGCTGCTATGAATTGTCATGGATTTTCAAAATTGATGTGGAAAGGACTTCAATGGTATTTCCTCATATTTACTTTTCACATTTTCTCAATATATAAATTGCCTAAATGTGCAAATATTGATGCTTATATCATTCAGTGTTACTTGGCTTTTCCAAGTAGCTTTCCAATTTTGTTATTAGCAGTATTATATCTGATGTCATATATGGCAATGCTTTTTTAAGTCTGGCAATGCATCTATTACTAAAAAGGAGTTTGTTTTGTTTTGTTTTCTATGGGGGGTGGCGGGTGTTGTTCAGGAAAGAGAAGTTATGACGACTTAGAAGAATATGGATTAAAAGTTTAAGTAACACCTCGCTAATGCAATAATATAAGAAAAAGAAACAAAATATATACAGATTAGAAAAGAAGAAATGAAACTGTCGTTGAATACGACATAATTATCTATACAGAAAATCTGAAAAAAAATTAACAAAAATATTCCTGGAACTAATTAGCAATTATAGCAAGGTTACAGGATACAAGGTTAATATCCAAAAGTCAAAATCATCTTCCTACATATTATCAATGAATAAGTAAAATTTGAAATTTAGAACACAATACCTTTTATATTAATTCCCACCAAAATTAAATATTTAGGTATAAATCTAACAAAATATGTACAAGATCCATATGAAAATCATAAAAGAATATTACAAAATTCTGGTTAAAGAAATCAAAAAACTAAAGAAATGGGAGATATTCTATGTTTTTTTTTTTAGATAGATTTTCAATCTGTCACCCTGGGTAGGGTGCCATGGCACCATAGCGCACAGAAACCTCAAACTCCTTGTCTCAAGCAATCCTCTTACCTCATTCTCCTGAGTAGTTGAGACTACAGGTGCCCGCTACAATGCTCACCACTCCTGCTCAGGCTGGTCTCGAACTCCCGAGCATAAGCAATCCACTTGCCTTTCCCTTCCAGAGTACTAGGATTGCAGGTGTGAGCCACTGTGCCCGGCCCACATTCTATGTTTGTAGATAGGATGACTCAATGTTGTCAAAATGTCAATTCTTCTCAAATTGATCAATAGATTCAATGCAACCTCAATCATAATCCTAGCAGATTATTTTGTAGATAATCACAAACTGATTTTAAGGTTTAAGTGGAGATGCAAAAGACCCAGAATAACCAGCACAATATTGAACAAGAACAAAGTTAGAGGACTGATACTACCTGACCTCAAGAGTTACTATAAAGCTATGGTAATCAAGAGAGTGTGGCATTGGCCAAAGAATAGACAAATAGATCGAATAGATCAAAGGAACACAACAGAAAGCTTAGAAATAGAACCTCATAAATACAGTCAACAGATCTTTTAAGGAAAGATTATCTTTTCAACAAATGGTGCTGGAACAATTGGACAGTCACATGTAAAAAAAAAAAAATTAATTAATCTAGGCAAAGACCTTACTTCCTTCACAAAAATTAACTCAAAGTGAATCATAGACCTAACTGTAAAAGTCAAAACTATAAAACTCTTAAAAGCTATCATAGAAAAAAAATCTAGATGACCTTGGATTTGGCTCGTTAGATATAACACAAAAGGCACAATCCATGAAAGAAATAATTGGTAAACTGGATTTCATTAAAGCTTCTGGTCTGCAAAGACAATATTTTTTGTCTTTTGCAGGGAATGAGAAGACAAGCCGAAGACTGGGAGGAGAAAATATTTGCAAAAGACACATCTGACAAAACTTATCCAAAATATACAAAAACTCTTAAAACTTAACAATAAGAACACAAACAACTCAATTAGAAAATGGGCCAAATACCTTAACAGATACCTCACCAAAGAAGATATACAGATGGCAAGTAAACATACGAAAACATGCTCCATGTTACATGTCATCAGGGAAATACAAATTAAAGCAATAATGAGATATCAGTGTAGGCCTATTAGAATGGTCACAACCCAGAAGACTAATAACACAAAATGCTGGCAATGTGAAACAGGAGCTCTTCATTTATTGGTGTGGGAGTGCACAATGGTACAGCCACTTTCAAAGGTAGTTCTGTGGTTTGTAGCAAAACTAAACGTATTCTTACCATATAATCCAGCAATTGTGTTTCTTGGTATTTCATCAAAGAAGTTGAAAACTTATGTCCACATACAACCTGCACATAGATGGTTATAACAGCCTCATTTATCATTGCCAAAACTTAGATGCAACCAAGACATCCTTTGATAGGTGAATAGATAGAGAAAGTACAGCAAATGCAGACAATGAAATATTATTCAGCACTAAAAAGAAAGAAGCTATTAAGGAATGAAAAGACACGGAGAAAACTTTAGTGCATATTACTAAGTAATCAAAACCAATCTGAAAAGGCTACCTACTGTATGATTCCAATTTTCTGACATTCTGGAAAAGGCAAAACTATGAAGAAATGGTACAAAGATCACTGGTTGCTAATGGTTGGGGATGGGGGAGAAATGAATAGGCACATTTTAAGGCAGTAAAAATATTCTGTATGATATTATAATGGTAAATACATGTCATTATCCATTTGTCCAAACTCTTAGAATGTACACACCAAGAGTGAATCTCAATGTAAACTGTAGACTTTGGGTGATCACAATGTGTAGGTTTACCAATTGTAACAAATGTACCACCTGGTGAGGGATGTTGAAATGGGAAATAGGTGTGCATGAATGGGGGAAGGGAGTATAAAGTAAATCTCTGTACTTTCCTTTCAATTCCACTGTGAACCTAAAACTGCTCTGTAAAAATGATGTATTTTTGAAAAGTGTAATTAATTTTATTCATTGACAATTAAATCCTACAAAAGAAGGTGTTTATAAGTGGCCTAAGTGATCCACCCCTTCAATGTTTACGTTAATAGATGGAACCTTAGATAGACACAGTTTCCAGTTATTTTTACCCTGTTTTGAAAATGCCCTGAATATTGTTTTACAAATTAGCAGAAACTAGATACTATATTTTTGATTATGACTAGAAACCAACAAATCCATCATGATCTACCAAAACATTCAGCCCTGGAAGTGTTACTAGCAAATTTCACGGTGTAAACTCTCACCAAGGTGGGGAATTTTATAGATTTTGCTGTTAGCATAATATGTGACATAATTCACAAACATGTAATTATGACCTAAAATTTTCTTATTATTACTCTGAATTAAGGTGTGTCCAATTTACTAGATTTCCAAAAGCTTAAAACTATTGAATTTTAGATATATTTATATTTATGTATTACTAATTGGCCTTAAATTTTTGTTAAATTTTACATTTAATTCTTTTTCACAGTTGTTGGGAATGTTCACACATACTCATTGTGGCTTGTGTTACTATCCCCAAAAATATAACCTTCAAAGAATGACTCTATTATAAAATTACAACTTCTCTTACATTATTTATTATGATGTCCATGCAGATAAATTAGAAATAAATGAGAAATATTTATAATAGCTGGCTATCTCCACATTTTTGAAAAGAAGAACTGAGATTGATGTGTGTGTTTTTTTTTTGTTTTTTTTTTTTTTGTGGAGACAGAGTCTCACTTCATCACCCTCGGTAGAGTGCCATGGCATCACACAGCTCACAGCAACCCACTCCTGGGCTTAGGCGATTCTCTTGCCTCAGCCTCCGGAGTAGCTGGGACTACAGGCACCCATCACAACGCCCGGCTATTTTTCTGTTTTGCAGTTCGGCCGAGGCTGGGTTTGAACCCACCACCTTTGGCATATGGGGCCAGTGCCCTACTCGCTGAGCCACAGGTGCCACCCAGATTTGTGTGTTTTGTTGTTATGCATTAAATAAAAAAGATAGGCTAAATATAGGAGCCTGCTAGAAGTTTTTATTTCACTAAGAATTATATAATGTAATTCATAAACTCCTCTTTATGAGACTCATGTTTTAATAATCTGCCCGAAAAGCAAAATTTTTAGGCAAGGGCAAGAAGTTTCTAAAATGTACATTCCTTATTGGCCAAAAGAGTGTTTTCAACTCAGTGTAAATTCTGAATCACGGTGAGAGGTGTGTCTAAAATAAGGAAATAGAGAATAGCTTTAAAGGGGCAGCACCTGTGGCTCAAGGAGTAGGGCACTGGCCCCACATACCAGAGGTGGCAGGTTCAAATCCAGCCCTGGCCAAAAACTGCAACAATAACAAGAAAGAAAGAAAATAGCTTTAGAGGCCATTGCACTTAGGATAAGCACTGTTTTAAGAAGTTTTGTTTTTATTTAGTCTACCTGTTGGCTTTCATATCCATGCATTGTTCTTCTCAACTCTACAGGGCAAGTAGAAGCTGACTATTGTGGGCTGGGGGTCCTGGGTTCCTATGTCAGCTGCAATAAGCCATGGGAAACTGACTTATAAAAGATCCTGAAGAGCAAGAGACATGACAGCTGAGAGAAAAAAGAAGACAGAGTGTTCCTCTCTTCTTTCTGCCTCTGGCTGCATCAATAGAAATAGTTATATCTCCACCATCAAAATCACTGTGGTTTCAGATTTTACTAGAACACCTTGACCTCTGGGCTCTGTTAGTTCTGCCTTGGTTTCCACAGCCTAGTGGGGGACAGTGACCTCTTACTGTTGCTACTCAATTCCTTATTTGACTTCTTAATCCTTCCATCATCTGTATAACGAATTCTTTGAATTCAATTCCTTTGTTTTCCTGGTTGGATTTTGACTGATACAGTTCATTATGTAAGTAAGTATGTGCACACTGGGTCACGAAACTGTGAGTAGTTAGGAGAAGTTTGAAAGGTACTGTCTATGAAAATTAATTTGATGGTGTTAGGCTCATTGCTCTAGTTAGTCATTGCTGGCTATCACTGAACTGCAGAAAAAGATCCTGGACGCTCTCTTTTTTTGCAGTTTTTGGCCGGGGCCACCTCCGGTATATGGGGCTGGTGCCCTACTCCTTTGAGCCACAAGCATCGCCCAACACTGTTTTCTTTTAAGGGAAACAATGTGGTATAAAGAAGGTATATTGACTGGGACTGAGAAGACCAAGATTGTAATCTTGGTGGGTGACCATGGGGAATCCATTCAACCATGTGTTCTAGCATATTATGCTCACTTTGTGAGCAGAACCTAAGGTCCTGGGATTGGTATGTATTTTTTATTTTTTATTTTATTTTATTTTATTTTTTTGAGACAGAGCCTCAACCTATCACCCTGGATAGAGTGCTGTGGCATCACAGCTCACAGCAACCTCCAACTCCTGGGCTCAAGCGAGTCTCTTGCCTCCGCCTCCCAAGTAGCTGGCACTATAGGCGCCCACCACAACGTCTGGCCATTTTTTGGTTGCAGCCGTTATTGTTGTTTGG
>CAUYRH010056866.1:0-25524 GCA_963574655.1 Perodicticus potto
GGAACCAGACAAGGTTGTCCTCTGTCACCATTACTATTCAACATAGTGCTGGAAGTGCTAGCCAATACAATTAGGCAAGACAAGGAAATAAAGGGCATCCAAATAGGAGCAGAGGAGGTCAAACTCTCCCTCTTTGCTGACGATATGATCTTATACTTAGAGAACCCCAAAGACTCAAACGCAAGACTCCTGGAAGTCATCAGAAAGTACAGTAATGTCTCAGGATATAAAATCAATGTCCACAAGTCAGTAGCCTTTGTATATGGCAATAACAGTCAAGATGAGAGGCTAATTAAGAACACAATTCCCTTCACTGTAGCTTCAAAGAAAATGAAATACCTAGGTATATACCTAACAAAGGAGGTGTAGGACCTCTATAAAGGAAATTATGAAATCCTAAGAAAGGAAACAGTAGAGGATCTTAGCAAATGGAAGAACATACCATGCTCATGGCTGGGAAGAATCAACATTGTTAAAATGTCTATACTTCCCAAAGCAATCTACCTATTTAGTGCTGTCCCTATTAAGATACCAATATTGTACTTTCAAGATTCGGAAAAAATAATTCTGCATTTTACATGGAACCAGAAAAAACTCCGTAGAACCAAGGCAGTTCTTAGTAATAAAAACAAAGCTGGGGGCATCACCATACCAGATTTGTTTTTTTATTATTAAATCATATCTGTGTACATTAATGCAATCATGGGGTTCAATGTGCTGGTTTCATATACAATCTGAAATATTTTCATCAAACTGGTTAACATAGCCTTCATGGCATTTTCTTAATTTTTGTATTAAGACATTTATATTCATCAGTAAGTTTCACCTGTACCCTTTTAAGAGGCACGGTAGGTGTGATCCCACCAATACCCTCCCACCACCCATCCTTCACCCACTCCCCTCCCTTGCCCCTTTCCCCATATTCTTGTACTATAATTGGATTATAGCCTTCATATGAAAGCTATAGATTAGTTTCATAGTAGGGCTGAGTACATTGAATACTTTTTCTTCCATTCTTGAGATACTTTGCTAAGAAGAATATGTTCTAGCTCCATGCATGTAAACATGAAAGAGGTAAATCTCCATGTTTCTTTAAGGCTGCGTAGTATTCCATGGTGTACATGTACCACAATTTACTAATCCATTTGTGGGTCGATGGCCACTTGGGCTTCTTCCATGACTTAGCAATTATGAATTGTGCTGTAATAAACATTCTGATACAAATGTCTTTGTTATATGGTGATTTTTGGTTTCCTGGATATATACCTACTAGAGGAATTATTTGATCAAATGTCAGATCTATTTTTAGATCTCTAAGTATTCTCCAAACATCCTTCCAAAAAGAACGTATTGGTTTGCATTCCCACCAGCAATGTAGAAGTGTTCCCTTTAAACGCTTGAGGAAATTGGCCTGGGTGAATATTTTATGAGGAGGACTCCCTGTGCAATTGAAGCAGCATCAAAAATACACTACTGGGACATGATCAAACTAAAAAGCTTTTGCACAGCCAAAAACACAGTTAGTAAAGCAAGCAGACAGCCCTCAGACTGGGAGAAGATATTTGCAGGTTATGCCTCTGACAAAGGTTTAATAACCAGAATCCACCAGAGAACTCAAATGTATTAGCAAGAAAAGGACAAGTGATCCCATCTCAGGGTGGGCAAGGGACCTGAAGAGAAACATCTCTGAAGAAGACAGGCGCGCAGCCTACAGACACATGAAAAAATGCTCATCATCCTTAACCATCAGAGAAATGCAAATCAAAACTACTTTGAGATATCATCTAACCACAGCAAGATTAGCCCACATCACAAAATACCATACCAGATTTTAGGCTGTACTACAAAGCCATAGTGGTCAAGACAGCATGGTACTGGCACAAAAAGAGAGACATAGACATTTGGAATTGAATAGGAAAACAGGAAATGAAACTAACATCTTGCAACCACCTAATCTTTGATAAACCAATCAAGAACATACCTTGGGGGAAAAACTCCCTATTCAATAAATGGTGCTGGGAGAACTGGATATCCACATGTAAAAGACTGAAACTGGATGCTCACCTTACTTCACTCATAAAAATTGATTCAAGATGGATAAAGGACTCTCTTTTTTTTTTAGAATTTTTTTTTTGTAGTTTTTAGCTGGTGCCAGGTTTGAACCCACCACCTCCAGTATATGGGGCCGGCACCCTATTCCTTTGAGCCACAAGCACCACCCTTTCTTTAGAATTTTTATTTTTAATTTTTTTTTTTTATTTTTGGGGAGTCATTGAGGGTACAAAGAACAAAGTTACACTGATTACAAATGTTAAGTAAGTCTTTCTTATAATTGTGTCCTACTCCCAAAAGGTGTGTCACACACCATGATCCCCCACCCAGTGCCCCCTTCCCTCTCATTCACCCCTTCCCCTACCCCAACCTTGTACTAGGTCATTAATTGTCCTCATATCAGAATTGAGTACATATGATTTTTGCTTCCCCATTTTTATGATGCTTTACTAAGAAAAATGTGTTCCACTTCTTATTATTTTTTTTTTGCAGTTCAGCCGGGGCTGTACCCTCAGTATATGGGGCCAGTGCCCTACTCACTGAGCCACAGGTGCTGCCCAATGTGTTCCACTTATATCCAGGTTAATACAAAAGATGTAAAGTCTACATCTTTTTTAATGGCTGAGTAGTATTCCATGGTATACATGTACAACAGCTTGTTTATCCGGTCCCAGTTGATGGGCATTTTGGCTGCTTCCACATTTTGGCAATTATAAATTGAGCTGCAATAAATAGTCTAGTGCAAGTGTCCTTATGGTAAAAGAATTTTTTTTCTTCTGGGTAAATGAAGAGTAATGGGATTGAAGAATCAAATGGGAGGTCTAGTTTGAGCTCTTTGAGGGTTCTCCATTCTTCCTTCTAAAAAGGTTGTATCAGTTTGCAGTCCCACCAGCAGTGTAAAAGTGTTCCCTTCTCTCCACATCCACGTCAGCATCTGCAGTTTTGAGATTTTGTGATGTGGGCCATTCTTGCTGGGGTTAGAGAATGGTTTTGATTTGCCTTTCTCCAATAATTAGGGACAATGAGCATTTTTTCATATGTTTGTTAGCCATTTGTCTGTCTTCTTTGAAATGGTTCATTTCTCTTGCCCATTGATGTTAGGGATTGTTGCTGTTTTTCATGTTGATTAATTTGAGTTCTCTGTAGATCCTAGTTATCAAGCTTTTGTCTGATTCAAAATATACAAATATCCTTTCCCGTTTTGTAGGTTGTGTATTTGCTTTGGTTGTTGTCTCCTTAGCTGTACAGAAGCTTTTCAGTTTATTTAAGTCCTATTTGTTTATTTGTATTGTTGTTGCAATTGCCATGGAAGTCTTCTTCATAAAGTCTTTCCCCAGGCAGATATCTTCAAGTGTTTTACCCATGCTTTCTTTGAGGATTTTTATCATTGCATGCCTTAAATTTAAGTCTTTTATCCATCTTGATTCCATTTTTGTGAGTGGAGAAAAGTGCGGGTCCAGTTTCAGCCTTTTACATGTGGATATCCAATTCTTCCAGCACCATTTATTGAATAGGGATTCTTTCCCCCATTGTATGTTCTCATTTGGTTTATCGAAGATTAGGTGGCTGTAAGATGTAGTTTCATGTCCTGGTTTTCTAATTAGTTCCAAATGTCTATGTCTCTATTTTTGTGCCAATACCATGCTGTTTTGACCACTATGGCCTTGTAGTACAGCCTAAAGTCTGATAGGCTAATGCCCTTAGCTTTATTTTTATTACTAAGAACTGCCTTAGCTATACATTTTTTTTTTCTGGTTCCACAGAAAATGAAGAATTGTTTTTTCCAAGTTTTGAAAGTATGATGTTTGTATTTTAATAGGGATGTTATTGAATCTGTTGAATCCTTTGGGAAGCATAGACATTTTAACAATGTTGATTCTTCCCAACCATGAGCATGGTATGTTCTTCCATGTGTTAATATCTTCTGATTGTGGTGAGGGGGAAAGTGCCCTCCATGATCCTTGGTTCCCCAGTGGGTTGGGTTAGAGTTTCCTTGCTCTTCTGGTGCCTGAGAGTGGGGCAGACCCTGCAGACTGCCTGGACTGGTCAGGATCCCATCCAAATGGAGGAGTGTTGAGAGGCATTCCTCTGTAGGGAGCAGCTTATAGAGTGGTCGAAAAGAGAGGGAAGAATGTGCTATAGGCACAGAGCAGCAGAGACAAAGTTTGTTCTCTTCTCTGCCAGGTGGGATGGGGACTCAGGAGGTAGAAATTCCTCAGTGCAGGGAAACTGGGGTTTTGTGACTCTCTCCTGTAGGATGAGAAATCTCTTGTTTGTTGTTCTGTGTGGAGAGCCCAGAAAGCCCCCAAAAGGCAGAAAGGCCTCCCTTTGCCCTTTATTTGGTACTGGGTTCCTTTGCTTTAGGCTGTTCTCTGTTTTCTCCCTTCTTCATTCGCAATCTTTGTTCATTTCTGTGAGAATGCTAAGCACTTCGATTTCTTCCTCTTGTATTCAACCCCTCAACTTCAACTGGTGGAAGTTTGCTTCAGTCCAGTTTTTCTCCTTCTGAACTGGAGCCTCTGGCAAAGCTGTCTTTAGTCAGCCATCTTGCTGTCCACTGTCTACTTATATATCATCTTTTATTTTTAAGGAATTTAATTTCATTTGGAGCCAAAAACATAAGAAATGCTTTCTACCAACTAGGAACTTCCATTTATTTCTGGAAGAAAGGAATAAGTAAGTTGTACAAAGGACATAGTATTATATTTGTATAGATCTTGGTAATTTAAAATTTATATTGTCTTCTTTGGGTTTCACGAAAATCTCGAGATAAGTGAATCAGCTATTATTTTCCACCTGAAAAGCAGAAAATTGAGGTTCAGATAGATATTTGAATAGTTAACTATTTGCCTGATCAGCATATGGTAAATTTCCTTCCCAGTCTCATTATTTTAAAGCACTATATTTCTGACTGCCACCTATTCCGAATCCTGAGTAAGTGGGGAACCACAATGTATATTCAGACTAACAGGTTTTGATGATAGAACAAGAGCATTTATGCTACCTGTGTGGAAAGTGGTGCTCCAAAGCAAACTGTGGCCTAAAGATACATCTTGCTTGGCTTATAAAGTATTGACTCTTGAAGCTTCAGTCCCTGATGAACAAAATCTGCACATCATGCAAAAGTATTTATATTCAAGTTCTCTTGCACAATCAGCATATCTGATAACCCAGACTCCTTCTTGCCTGGCATTAAGATGGCAACCTCAGTCCTTTTGCTACAGCTTGTTCTCAACTTTGGCTTTCTTTATTTATTTAATACTATATCTGCTAAGCCCTGAGTGTGTCCTTCTTCAGAAGGAACTTGAAAAATGTACAAATTAATTCAAGTTTTAGTCCACTTGGTGGCTACCATCATTATAAATAAGGTACCTATAGCTCTGTTTTCTTATTTAGATAGAATTGAATTCCTTATTAGGAAGAAAGAATTTAGCTTACTTATACCATTTCATCTTTACTCTTATATAGTTAAAAAAATAAAAAAAAAAACTATAGTGCATATTAGTTTTACTTAATTAATTTATTTTTTGGCTACCACTATACCTTTAAACCATTTACCGAAACTTATTCCAAAGTTCGGTTAAAGTTATTTCTTGATAATTTTCTATGTGAACCTATCCAGGAATACCCCTTCTCTTCCTTATCCCCGAATCCCGCCCAACTGTTGCCAGCTGTTCTAATACTTTTACAGATTCAAAATTGAGAACATCTTCTTTCATACATTATATATGGGATTATTGTAAAGATTTAAATATAATAAATATCGTCAAGTGTTTAGAAATATCCTTCATTACAGAACCAAAAATAAGTGAATCTTTAGAGGTGGAAATGTAATTAATCCTCTGTCAGGGAACAACTGCCCTTCAACAGATCCTTCTTCATTCTGAACAAATAGATTTTCATTTTTTAAACCTTAAAGTTAAGCAGTGTTTTAGGAGATTGCATATAATAGGACATCACTTGCTTCTTACGAATTTTTACTATTCCTAGAACTTCAAAGCACTGTTTAAAAAAGTGTACTAGAGGGTCACCCCCAAATGGAATCTATTTTATATTTAAAGATATTTGGCCGACTGACTGCCCTCAGTTTAGATCTTTGTATACTTTTGTCCAGCTGCATTTTTGAAATGTTATTTTCATTAAATTCTGGATTCAGTATCACTGTTTTTTTCCTGCAAGCATGTGTTCTTTATTTGTTGTTACTTTTGTTTTTGTTGAGATAGTGCTTCAAGTAGTGTTTTTGAAAATTTTTCCTAAAATAGCCATGAAGAAAATAAACTTTATTAAATCTCTTTATTCCTGAAACTAACTTTATTTTTCATCTTCTCATAGTTTCATCAAACTTGATTTTTCATCAAACTCATAATTTACTGTTGCAATGTTTTCAAAATCCCTTTACCTCACAGCTTAATAGATATTGCTCCATTTTGGCCTTGATTTAGTGTAGCTGATGAAAAGTATGATATTAGTCTGATTCTTACTTCTTTTTGGATTACTTATTTCTGAACCCCTGGATTTTCTTTTTTTTAGATATTACCTTTACGTCAGTTATTTTTAATTTTTTTTGAAGATATGTCTCAATATGGGTCTTCTGTACTTTATTCTATTATACACTTGGGAGTATTTTACCTGAAAACTTGTGTGTATTAAATATTCTTTTATTATTTCTTTTAATATAAATGTATCTCCTGAAAAAATCTTCTTTATTATATTTCTTCTCCATTTTTTTTATGTACTCTCTTTTTGGGACACTATTAGACAGATGGGATGGCAAGAATTAAATCTTAGCACCTTCTAATTTTTTCTTTTTTTATTCATCTTTCCCTGGATTTACAAAAAATTATACATTATTTGTAGGTTCATTCCTAAGATTTAAAAGCAGCAAACAGTAAACACTTTAGAATCACTAAATTAATTTCTAGTTTCTCCACTTAATCATTTATTTTATAAGCTGTAATTTTAATTCCAGGAATATTTCTTTCTTTGACTGATCATTTGCAATTACATAGTTTTCTTGTTCATGTATTCAGCAATATTCATGCTGCTTATTTTCTGTATAACCTCGGGCAAGTTACTTACCTGCTTTATGCCTCAGTAAAAATGGAGATAATTGACAAACTTAGTTCTAGTATCCAATAACTTAGTACACACCAAATATTTAGAAATGTACCTGGCTGTAAGATATTATCAGTAAATGGTAGCTATGATTACATTATTATTCTTATCAAACTATGACTACGAACTGCATTTTAAAAGTTTTTCCAGATTTCTTAGTTTATTTCTCTTTATCCCAGTGTAATTGTTCAATTCATTTGGTTTTTTATTTTGAGGGTTGATGTTTCTTTTTTATCTAAATTTCTGATTTATAAAATTATAGATTGACAAAATAAAAATAGATCATAGAATAATTTTCAGCCCAGTGATACAGGTCTATTTTACCAACAGGCTCTTTTCTGAAGGAGCAACCTTCTTGGAAATTGGAATGTATGGGAATGTGATAATGACCGGTAGGCTTTCCTTCAAGAAGCGTGAGGATCAAGCAGGATGAGAACATTAAATACAAAAAAGTCTTTTATTCTAGGGTGCTGTTATTCATATTTGGTGCTCTGTTTTTTTTCCCAAAACTATTATTCTTTATATTTTCATAATGTGAACAGATAGGATAACATCAATGCTAAGAGGCTCCTACCTTAATTCCAGTCCCAGCTCTGGTACTATTTTCCCAGTTTTCTCATCTGTAAATGGCAATGATACTCACATGGGGTTCTCTAAATGTAATTGATAATTTTTTCAATGTCCAAACTGTATTGAGGCCAAAGCATTGGTTATGCTGATGAAAAAATGAATGACTAGGTAATGCAGTAGCTATACCAAGAAGGAAGCAATGCAGGAAGTTTTGCTTAGTTGAGAACATAGATGGAGAGAACCCCACTGAAGAGGAGAGAGCTTCACAGAGAAATACAGAGTACTGAAGATCTCTCAAAGAGTACCTTCAAATCTTTGGCAGAAAATTGATTAGTGCATACACATGAGAAAACTACCGAGGTCAGTGAGGCACAGGAAAGAGGTAGGCAGAGCAATTGTAAGAGCTAATATGGGGCTTGAGAGAATTTGTATTTTCGGCAGACAGAGTAAACACTTCCTCATACGCAGGAGCATTCAGTCAAGTCAACAATGGAATACTATATGATTAACAATAAATACATTAAAAGCATTGGACCAAATCCATCTCTTGTTTGTGATCCAATCTCTCAACATCAATTTTTATTTCCAGAAACAGAAAGAACTTCCTCAATCTTGTATATGACCATCTGTGGAAAACCTACTGCCTACATCATTGATACTTATTGAAAGTCTAAATGCTTTCTCTTTAATATCTGAAACCAGAAAAATGTATCTTCTCATGCCATTTCTAATATGATACTAGATTTTATTGTGCACTAAAGCAAAAAAGAGAAATGAAAATATTCTAATCAGAAAGGAAGACCTAAACTATATTCATAGATGTCACGAATATCTACATAGAAAATCCTGAGAAATTCCAGGCACGGTGGCTGACTCCTATAATCCTAGCATTCAGATTGCCTGAGCTCAGGAGTTTGAGAACAGCCCGAGCCAAAGTGAGACCTCATCTCTAAAAATAGTCAGGTGTTGTGGTGGGCACCTGTAGTCCCAGCTACTTGGGAGGCTGAGACAAGAGAATTGCTTGAGCCCAAGATTTGAGTTTGCTGTTAGCTGTGATGCCATAGCACTCTACTGGGATAACAAAGTGAGATTCTATCTCAAAAAAACCCCAAAAAAACCCCTGATAAATCTACAAAAAACACTTTTTGTAGTAAGTTTAGCAAGTTTCTTGGGAATAAGTAAATCTACAGAAATCAGTTGTATTCCTGTATACTATGAATAATTAAATTTTTAAAATTACCATTCAATTAGTAAAATAGTTATGAACTTTTTAGGGAAAAATAATACTAAATGTTGTCCGTATTACAAACTAATAACATTATAGAGCTATTTTAGAGAAAATCTAAACAAATTGGAAAATATCAAGTGTTCATGAATCAGAGAACTTCCTTCACACCATGTGCAAAAATTAACCTGAATCATTAATCTAAAATAAGAACAAAAGAACTTATATAAATCTTCTAGACACTAATATAGAATAAAACTTTTGTGACCATGAGTTAGGCAAAAAATTCTTGAATAGAACAATCACATAAAAGTAAAACCTATAAAAGAAAGAACAATAAATAGGAATTCATCAAAATTACAATTTTTCTCCTAAAGAAGACATTTAAGAAAATGAAATGTCATACCAGTCAATGGGTGAAAATATTTGCAATATCCTCATCTTGAATATACATGCAACCCTCATAGTTCAATAATGGAAAGAAAAATAACCCAATAAAAGTTAGGTGAAATATCTGAACAGAAATTTTATTACAAATACATGCATTTGCCACTACAGAAGTGCAAATTAAACTCATTATGTATAGCAAAACACGTTCTTAAATGACTAAAATAAAAAATAATCTGACTATTCCTAGTGTTAACTAGTATATGGATCAGTTAAAACTTTTATGAGTTGCTACTGAGAATGTAAGATGCTAAGGTCATTTTAGCAAACATTTACCAATGATCTCTTATGAGGTCTGACATACACTTGTTGGGGCCCCTATGGCCCAGTCTCGGTCGCCGCAGGAAAGAACCAGGCGTGACACGGATTAGAAGTACAAGCTTGCGGGAGGTGGGCTAACCTTAGTTGCAGGGTAGCCTCGAGCCCCCTCCGCAACCGCTGTTTATTAAGTTTATACACAACAGGTGTGGAGAGTTAAGGTAATTGAAATAAACAGGTGTGAAGAGTTCAGGTAATTACATATGAGGGCTGCCTGTGTAAGGATTGCCACGTGCTCTCCTCACATGTTCTTTCCCCACAACCCCCATGAAGAACTACTAAGCATCAATGTTTAACACATGCTTACTAGCGAGTGACCGACCTTATCTCATTCTGGAACACTGAGTTACTTGGGGGATTGCCCCCAAGTCAGGAAACGTCTCTAGGCTTGCCAGGAGACTGTCCTGTTCTCAGCATTTCCTTTTAATGTGATAAGAATCAGTAACTGTTCTTTGCAAGCATGGAGTCCAGTCCTCTACATACACTTACCATGCTGACCAGAAATTCCATTCCTGGTTATTTAACCAAGATAAATAAAAAGATTTGTATGTCAGTATTCATTGCAACTATTTTCATAACAGTCAGAATCTGGAAAGAACCTCAAATGTCCCTCAGTTGGTAAATAGATGAACAAACTTTGGTGCATCCATGCTTTGCAATGGGATGGAATGGACTACAGCTACACATAGCATTATAGATCTCAGAAGCATTATGTAAAGTATAAGAATTATACAAACAAAGGCTCCATACTGTATAATTCAAATCATATGAAATTTTAGAAAAAGCATAACACTCTGATAGTAAACAGGTCCAAAATTTCCAGGGGATAGGAAGGAGGTAAGAAGAAACATTTTGGTGTGAAGAGAATGTTCTGTATCCTCATTGTCTACATTTTTGAAGCTCATCAAATCATATACCTAAAACTGGTTTGTTTTATTATATATAAATTATACTTCATTAAAGCTAACTCCCCATTTACCTCTATCCCAAAGGAATCTGACTTTTGTTTTAGACCAGCTGAATTTGATTTTTTTTAGACATCTATATGAAATTATTTGGTATGAAACTGGATATAGAAGAGATATTGAAATTTAAGATCTTGATTTGTGAGTTATGGGCATAGAGATGATAAAGGTTAAGTACCTATGTTGTTCAAATCTGGGGGATGGATCACCACCCAATTTGCCTAAACTGAATGATTAGAGCAGATTACTACCAAGTCAATTTAGTCAAACTAGCAGTTATAAAGAAATTACTGATTATTTCTTTTAGATTATTATCATAGAGAAGTTAATGATTATTTCATTATTTTTGTTAGAGTACTGAAATTTACCATACTGCATTGACCCATGACTGTGAATATCTTTCAGGAGTTTTTAGTTAAGGACATGAATAATTACCTTGAAACTATACTGCTGGGCCTTAGAAATGAGAATGAAAGTTCCAGAATAGATGAACTATTCAGCAATAAACATCAAACTGACAATAGAGCTCTTTTGCTTACTGGGACACATTATAATTATTGAAGTTTGGCTACTTCTCATTCATTACTTTTCAAAGTTTTTGCCCTAAAGATTCCTGGCAACTTTCAAAGATAAAACATACTCATATTAACAAACTCTTTCCAAATTTTATGTGTTTGATTTACTTATTTGTGCTTCTGCAGTTGTTAAAATACATAAAAACTGAGCAAAAACTCATGAGAATTACAAATTACAAATATCATATGTGTACATTCAGTTAAAATTACACTCTTTTATTTCACGTGTTTAAGTACAAATGTTAAATGCGGCTATTTCAAATTGTCACTCTTTGTGGACTCTAATTTCTGACTGCATTCAAGTTGACAAACTGCAACTATAATGTTTTATTTATGATCTTTAATGAAATTTTCAGTTCATTTACGTTGCTCATCCAATTTAATTTTGCAAGTAAATTTCCTGAAGCTCTGAATTAAGTCTTTTATATGAAGTTAACAACTCAGAATTTGCTGTATTCATTTTCTTTAATTCCATAAGTCTATTAAAAGCAAACAAGTTGAAAAGCCAACTTTGTTTTTATAAGAACATAATTTATGTATGTTATATGTAATTGTTTTCTTCTCCACTATCATAAAAAGCATGTGTGTTACTTGGTTTTAACAAGAAGTGATAGTGGATTTGTTTGAAAATCATACTAAGGGCCTCTTTTCTTCTGAAACATATTATCTTGTTTTGTGTGTCTTGCTGTATTAGTGGGTGTCCCCAGCATGCCAATTGGGGTTCTTGGCATATTCAGGAGGCTGAAAGAGGAGCTCAAAAAGCCCAGAGTTGCCATACACACAATTGCTCTTTAAAGAAGTGACTCTAACAATTTATTTCCTTTACAAACTATTGTAATTCATAGAACAACTGAAATGAACGCTATAATTTGAACCATAGCTGATTGACAGATAGGACCAGTTCACACTTGGAGAGAAGGTACCAACTGGCTGAGTGAAAGGGAGATTTAAAATCTCATCCCAGATTAGCATCAAATCTTCCTAATAGTTGGGGTGTCCCATGCTAGACAGCACCTAATTGGCCCAGAACAAGTCATTTACCATTGAGTGCAAGAAAACAGGCCACCTGAACTCAAGATCTTGCTTCATCTAATGAATTACTTCTTCACTTCTCAATGAAGCCAGCTGCACACACCCATGATGAGAGAACTAGTGTGAGTGATGAGATGGTTTTCTGTCTGCATTCTGCATATGTATCCTCTCAAGAAATCTTGGACGGCGCCTGTGGCTCATCAAGTAGGGCACCGGCCCCATATTCTGAAGGTGGCTGGTTCAAACCCGTCCTCTGCCGAACTGCAAAACAGAAAAATAGCTGGGCATTGTGGTGGGCACCTGTAGTCCCAGCTACTAGGGAGGCTGAGGCAAGAGAATCACCTAAGCCCAGGAGTTGGAGGTTGCTGTGAGCTGTGTGACACCATGGCATTCTACCAAGGGCAATAAAGTGAGACTCTGTCTCTACAAAAAAAAAAAAAAAAAAGAAAGAAATCTTAATTACTCAAGTTTCCTCCTTAAAACCCTAAGGAAGTTGAAATGTGGAAAGAATGATTAAAAATAAAATAAAACTCCACCACTAGCAACTACTGAGAAATGAAGGTAGTATTACTTGTACCTAGGTCCCATAATATACCAAAACTTTTAGGAAGATGTGTAAATTTTGACATATTTAGGTTATGTGTTTACATGTTTAGAATATTCATCAAGAACATAACCCAAATGGGTGCAGTGGCTCACACCTGTAATCCTAGCATTCTGGGAGGCTGAGGCAGGAGGACTGTTTGAGCTCGAGAGCTCGAGAGTAGCCTGAGCAAAAGTGAAACCCCATCTCTATTAAAAATAGGAAAATTGGCCAGGCATGGGGGTGGGTGCCTCTTGTCTCAGCTAGTTGGGAGACGCAGGCAGGAGGATTGCTTGAGGTTGCTGTAAGCTAGGCTGATGCCATGGTATTCTAGCCTGGGCAACAGAGCAAAACTGAGTCAAAAAAAAATAAAAGGAAAGGAAAGGTGAAAGAAAAGGAGAAAGGAAAGGAAAAGAAAGGAAAGGAAGGGAAAGGACATAGATGATAATTTTAGATATTCTTCATGAAGAACCCCTGATTCAATCCAGCTGAGTATCAGAAAAATATAGTAGAAAACTTCTACAGATTTATCAAACATGTATCTAACATCTTACTTTACATTTCCAAATCAGAGTTTTATATAGAATGCTATTCCCCAAAAATAATGACTCCAAGAAAAGTCCAGTGAAACAGATTAATTTTCTCTCTGTTTTATTTATTTTTGTCTAAAAGACTTAAATTCTTTCTCCAAGAAGTTTAACTAATCGGGAAAAGTACTTTTTTGGTTTTTTGTCTTATGCCTACACCCTTGGACAAAGAAGAGATTATTTAAGAGTTTGAAATCTTAGAATTTGTAAAAAAATTAAAAAATGACAATTCTAAAAAGGGATAGAATGATGTAATCAGAGAATGAGGATGCTCTGAGGGAATAGTGAGATAAGTTTTGTAGCATTTATTCAGCCCTAAAATTCAAATATTTTATTTTGGGGTTTATAGTAAGGATTGGCTGGTATTCATTTTATATGAAACTCATTATACCCTAAATATTTAATGTTTATAGTTGTTATAGGCTGAATTGTGCCCCTTCAGCCAAATTCATGTGTTAAAGTTCAAGTCCCCTGTGCTTCAGAATGTATATGAAGACAGGGTCTTTAAAGAGGTAATTAAATTTTTTTTTTTTTTGAGACAGAGTCTCACTTGGTCACCCTTGGTAAAGTGCCATGGCATTAGTTCACAGCAACTTCAAACTCTCAGGTTCAAGTGATCCTCTTGCCTCAGTGTCCCAAGGAGCTGGGAATAGTAGCACCCGCCACAACACCTGGGTATTTTTTAGAGAAGGGGTTTTACTCTGGCTCAGGTTGGTCTCAAACCTGTGAGCTCAGGCAATCTACCTGCTTCGGCCTCCCAAATGCTGGGATTACAGGTGTGAACCACAGCACCTGACCTGTGGTAGTTAAATTGAAATGAGTTTATTTGGATAAGCCCTTATCCAATATGTCTGGTGTCCTTATAAGAAGAAGAATTTGTGCTTTTTTATACAATCAGCCAGCCTGTGCCTCTTCAGTGGGGAATGCAAGCCATTAACATTTATTAAGAGAATTGATAAGTGTGGTGGAGTGCTATTCATCTTATGTTGTGAAAGTCCATTGCGTGGTTTTATCGTTTGCCTCATTTTGGAAGCTAGGTTTTGTCCTTTAGTTTCTGGGTGTTTGCTTTTCTGGTGGTCCATTGTGATGATCAGTGTGGAGAATATGTTGAGGCAAACTTCCTCAATGTTTGCATATCAGTAAACGATTTGATTTCTCCACCAATTTTAAAGCTTAGCTTAGCAGAATATAGAATTCTGGGGTGAAAAAATTGTTTTGTTTAAGTACGTTAAAGGTAGATGATCATTCTCTTCTGGCTTAGAAAGTTTCAGCTGAGAAGTCTGCTGTCACCCTGATGGATTTGCCCCTGTAGCTCAACTGGTGCTTCCTACTGGGCTTTTTGCAGAATTTTCTCTTTCCTCTTGACTTTGGAAAGGTTCATGACAATGTGTCTAGGATAAGCTCTCTTTGACTTGAGATGACCTGGGTATGATATCCCTCTTAGAGGAGTGTGTCAAAATCTTTGGTGATACTTGGGAAATTTTCATTTATGATATCCTCTAGTAGAGCTTCCATTTCTCTGCATTGCCTTTCTTTCCCCTCTGGAATACCTATAATTCATATGTTTGAACACTTGGATTTTGGATTTTTTGCCTCAAGAACTGTGAGAAAATTAATTTCTCTCAGTTAAGCCACCCAAGTCTATGGTACTTTGTTACAGCAGCCCTAGCAAAGTAATATAGTGCTTCTGTTGAAATGGGCTACAATATAAAAAGAAAACACTATGCGCAGAATTTTATACTGAAAAAGATAACATTATCCGGAATTCAAAATGACTTTTTGGAAAAACAATTGTGTGCTCAACTATAATATTTGGAAGCTTTATGCCAAAAGGATTAACGTTTGCCCATAAAAATATTGTAATGTGAAGAACATTCTTAGTACTCTTAAGGAAGAAGGAGCGAGGCGGGTAGGGTCTTGGTGTGTGCCACACCTTTTGGGGGCAAAACATGATTGTAAGAGGGACTTTACCCAACAAATGCAATCAGTGTAACATGATTTCTTGTACCCTCAATGAATCCCCAAAAATAAAAAAAAAATTTTTCAAAAAAACAAAACAAACAAACAAAAAAACAATTTCACTGAACAATTTCAAAAAATTCCCATACATCTTTTGACAATTCACTTTGGAATTGTAGAAGAGTTTAGTTAGATATTCAAAACCCTCTCCTCAATGTTGTAATTTACACTGAATTAATAAAAGAGAACTGTCTTGAATGAGTAAAGTGTTGCCACTGGCTTTCAAACAGCATTTAATACATATAATATTCATTTATTAATTTTGAATGATTTTTTTAGTGTACTATCTTTATACAGTAGATAAAAAATAATTTTATAAGAAAAAATTTTTATATTAAATAGATGTAAAAATAATCTCATATAATACTATCAATGATGTATGACTGAGTGGAGTTTGGCAAATTTTTTTAAAATGCCAGATATTAAGTATTTTAGGTTTTGCAGATCACAATATCCCTCTTGCAGTTGCTTAACTTTGATACAGCTATAACTATTGTGTAAATGGATAGACATTGTAGTATGCCAATAAAACTTTATGTATAAAAATAGGGGGTAGCTTGATTCAACTCACAGGATATAATTTGCCAGCCCTGTGGCAGATGATAAATATGTACGTAAAAGAATACAAAAGAAAAAAAGTGGCCTATTTTAGTGTTGTATTTGGTTTTGAAGAATCTTTATTTTGTTTTGTTTTTCAGTTGAGATTTTCTTTTCCTAAAATTAATAGTCAAAATTCCTTCTATCTTACTCCATTTTAAACATTTTTTTAAAAAGCAGATTTTATTGAAACCCTGTTTGGAGAGGCAAATTTATAATACTGTATTTGTCTAAAACTCTGGAAAATGGAAAACATTATTTTATAATTTTTATCGAGAGTTTTTAATATAATTTTCCCTAACTATATGTGAACTAAAATAAAATTTCAAGCTTCCCCTAATTGCCTGAATAGACTCACTCTTGGCTTAAAGAACCCCAGAGCGCCCTTATAACTGAGTTCCCAGCCATGATGGGATGGGAGATCAGACATGCTTTATTATACCTCCTCCCTTGAAAGAGCCAGCAGGCTTTTTTCCTAAGGGCTAAATAGAAACCAACCTTAGGATTAAGACTAGGCTTCTTTCCTGATAAGAGAACGCCAACCATGAAGTAATTTTAACTAGTCTATGGAACATGTGCAGAAAGGGGTTTTCGGCTCGGCGCCTGTGGCTCAACGGGCTAAGGCGCCAGCCACGTACACCTGAGCTGGTGGGTTCGAATCCAGCCCGGGCCCGCCAAACAACAATGACGGCTGCAACCAAAAATCGCCTGTAGTCCCAGCAACTTGGGAGGCGGAAGCAGGAGACTCGCTTGAGCCCAGGAATTGGAGGTTGCTGTGAGCTGTGATGCCACAGCACTCTATCCAGGGTGACAGCTTGAGGCTCTGTCTCAAAAAAATAAATAAATAAATAATTAAAAAAAAAAAGAAAAGAAAGGGGTTTTCATGTCCCTGGTTCACCTTTTTGACTTAAGAGGGCAGCTTTTTCTGAACATGAACCCAATGAAAGGGCATAAAGCATGATTGAGCAAGTGCATGTTTTTCCTTTTATAAACATTTATTACCTCTCCTATAGCCTATTAAATATGTATATCTGGCCAGCTTGCTTGGTATAAATTCCAGTTCCCACCAACCCTGCCTTACTGCACATATGCTTGGCTCTGGCTGAAGGATTGGCTTTCTATCCTATTGGAATGGCTACCCACAGGCTGCAAAAGTATGAGAAATAAAGTTCTCCTGTCCAAATTATGAACTTCATTATTCCTTTTTTTTAACATATTATGTACTCAGAAAGAAAGTTGTTTAGCAAAATCAATGGTGGAAGATGTCCAAGTAACCTTCACTATGCTGTATTACTGGTTACTCAGGACTCTAGGTAGTTTTGCTCATAGTACGTATCTAATACTAAAACACAGAAGTGCTATTCTTTCCTTGAATGCTAGTTTAAATGCATAGAATTTGAAGAGTTATACTATTACATAATCTACTGGCAGATTATGTTAGTTTTATTAGATGCCTCTGTTTTCTTTATTAATAATAAAATCAGAAAAATACTAAATCATAAATCTGTAGAATCCCATGATGTAGCATCTGTCATGGATGGAATATGGAGATGCCTTTATTTGCAAGAGTACAGGAGGATAGAGAGAGGATTCATATAATTGGCTGATCAAGGATAAAGGGTTAGAAAATAGGGAGATGAGGCAGGTGGACCAGAATATGGAAATGTGGGAAATAAAGAGATGTTTAAAGAGTACCTATAAGAAATTATACTAGTGTGTTGTAATCCCCCTTCGATTGTCTTTAAGGAAAAAAAATCTCAAAAACCTATATTACTCCTATACTTGTAAAGAGGACTGTATTCTCTTTTTATGTGAAAAAATGTATTTTGAATTTGACTCTACCTGGAGAAAGTAGAGCTCAGTCCTGTTACTGCTGGGTTTTTTAATGTGAAGATGATTTTATGAATGAAAGTTGCTCTAAATTCTGCATCTCATGGATCTTAGGGATCTGAGAAAAATCACTTTTATAATGGGACAAAAGTACCAGTGACTTAGAGATACTCTAAAAGGGATTACATTTCTTTATTTCTTTCAAAGAAGGAAACTGCTAGCTGTCCTCTACATCAGCAAAGGCAGGAAAGCAATAGAGAACAAATCTTGCGTGCCCTTTTTCTTTCTTTCTTTTTTTTGCAGTTTTTGGCCAGGGGCTGGGTTTGAACCCTCTACCTCTGCTATATGGGGCCAGTACCCTATTCCTTTGAGCCACAGGTGACGCCCAAGTGCCCTTTTTCATGATACAAAAGTTTAACAAGATGGTCTTTTTCCTAAGGGGGGTGGATTTCCAAGGACTTTGACTTGACAATTCCTTTCATACAGTTTTCAGAGCTCAAGTTTGCATAAGAAGTTAAGAGTCTACAGGAAGGAAAAGACGTCCCCAGGTATTTATAGTTAGGTGTGCTAGGTGGCCCTTGTCAGAGCCCAGGGGCAAAAAAGGGCAATGTGATCTGACCAGAATATTTGGCCAAAGGGGCATAATGGGTTGGGTCAGATACAATTGGCTCTCTCACCCTGCTCTTGTAGAAAGTGGTAGTGACTGAAAGAGTCTTGGTTTTGTGTAATCTTTGAACACTCAGGTTTATTGTGGCAAGTTCATCTGTCCTCAAACCCCAGTGGCAGCTTTGGCTTACTTCAGTTGACAAGTTCACAGTTTAACTATTGTCAGAAATGCAAATGTCTATGAGAAAGAGCAGAGAGAGAGAAAGAATATGAATCTCTTTTTCTTCTGCATGTACCATTAATGAGTATTTTACAAAGAGAATTTCCTAGTTTAACTTAAATATAAATTTCAAGAGAAGCTCATGGTGGTCCTTCAGCCTAATATTTACAGGATTATTTTTACATAGGACAGGCACTTAACATAAGTTTAATAAATATATTTCTATGCAGATTTATTCTTTCAGATAGGACCAGACTACTGTTAGCTATCTATGAAGTCAGAAGACCAGTGATTCCTTTAGTCGTTTGTAAAGATATAAAACTTCTTTTAAACCTATTTTCTCTGAAGTAGCTTAATACTTTTAAATATCACATAAATTTTTTTTCTTATGTAGGAAATTTGTTCATAGGGAGGCCACAAGTTTTGTGCCCCTCATCACAATGACCCCAGATTCCTGTTGGGTGTGTTATAAACAGGGCAACCATTCTTCAGCCCCCTGCTCTGAGCACACCCATGAATATCACATAAATTATTTTTATCTTTTTTTATTAAATCATAGCTGTCTACATTAATGAAATCATGGGGTACAATGTGCTGGTTTTATATACAATTTGAAATATTTTTATCAAACTGGTTAATATAGCCTTCATGGCATTTTACCAGTATTGTGCTAAGACATCCATATTCTACATTTAGTAAGTTTCACCTGTACCCTTCTAAGATGCACTGTAGGTGTGGTCCCACCGATTACCCTCTCTCCATGCATCCTCCCCCCTCCCCTCCCCTCCCTTTACCCTTTCCCCATATTCTTGTGCTATAAATGGATTATTTTGTACTCAACCCTACATAAAATATTTTTAAATAGATTCATCCTGTGTGTGCTTATATTAGTTCAAAGGACATATTTCTTTTAAATTTTGAAGGAACAATTTGGTACAGGAAACATATACTGTACTGGAACAATTTTTCATGGAACAGGAACATGTAATTTGTTGTGTGAAACTACCTGATGTTTCTCGGATTTAAATGGCCCACGTGAGACAAAGGAAAATTCAGCAAGGTCAGAAGTGAGAAAATATTTTCCTTAAGTGGGAGAAATAACTGTGTCCCAAGTGTATAGAAGGAAAGCTTTAAGTATTTTTGGTAACCTGCCTTTTCCTAAAAGGAGAGTTTAGTAAGAAGGAACCACTAACTATTTAGGGACAGTATAGGAACATTGACACATGGTTTTAAGAAAAATAGATTCAAAACTCAACAGTTCTTATCCAAAAATGCCAAAGGTAATCTACTAAAAATAGTTGACTCTATAAAACACAAGAACGTTAAGAATTTATTGTATTAAATAATATAAATAGTCTGTGTGCTATAAAATAAAATTTCTCTATGCAAAGATTAAAAGTTCCAATTCTCCAATTGTCTGACAATTCTAAATGAGATATTGTACCTAGAAACACATTCTGTAAATAAGTTATGAAATATTCTTGTAGTCATTTTGCTATGGTATTAGCATGACATTTGTCACTAACATGATGCAAATATATTGTTTATATACTTAGAGTACCAGGAAATTTGATATGACATTAAAATATGTAGCTGAATGCCTCTGGTGTCAGTTCTGGCTCATTTAGACACTGTCTTTGAATAAATAAATAGCTGAGTTGATAGCACCTTTTAATTTTTTTTCTTCTACTTGATTTTAATAGATTATTACATCTCTCAGAGCTATTTGAAATGTTTTCCTTCATTCATTTACAACATAAATTAACATGTCATTTTTGTCTCATGAATTTTTGAAAGCAGATAGGATAATGACAGCACTTATACAGTGTGCATCAGTCAGTATACACATTTCAAGGCTTTAAATAAGTCATTTGAAAAAGAATAGGTCCATACAAAAATCTGTCATTACTATGCAATTATTGTAAGCTAAAACTGCAATGTCACCATTAAACAATGAAACAATTCCAGAATCATGGTAAGATAAAAGTCAGTTCTGGAAATAGCAACTACTGGCTGTTATTTACTTTGTATATTCTGAAACTAGAGGTTAACATTTGACCTTGAGAGGAAACTGTTTTTGAATGTTGATCAATGTGTTTCCTAATAAACTTTTCACATTTGTAATATACATGAGTCCTTTTGGTTTTTGTCACTTCAGTAAAATAAAGATAATAAAAAATAAATATGATCTTTTCCTGTTGGATAGAAATAGAACCTTTTTGATAACGATATGATGATTACATGCTGTGGGTCAGTATCCCCCAGCTTGACATTCATTATAGTGTTTCAAATTATGTTAATTTATCTTATCTTTCTCTTAACGTTTATGACTTCTATTATTTTATATTTTGATTGATTACTATTATGTTTAACGAAAGTCAGACTTCAGTGTTTGTTATATGTCCTTCTTTAGTGACCCATTTGTTATGCATTCCTGCTTTCCTTTGAATTAAAGATATCAATCCGTCTCAGAATCAATCAATATTTTCTATTATTTAACTTTAATGTTTCTATCACTGTATTCAAGTTATTTTAGAAGCTATGATATCTGGATAACTGTCTTAAAGATCTTTTCTCTGGAAATTAAATTTTCTGTCTATCCTAATCTGCAAACTTACCTAACTAATCCAACCAGCTAAATTTAACTAACCTTGTAGAGACATGTAGAGACACCCAATGGAATAATGATACTTCTTCCCATCAATATTGTGAATTATTTATAATAAATATAATAAGTAGAAAATAGCAGGATGACATAATAAAGTAAGGATTTTTAAAAAATAAATAGTTCTAAATGGAGGTGTGCTATGTAACTATGAATACATATTATATTGCTAAACTATATGAAATTAATGATATTCATCTATTGTACACTTAAAAAAATAGCAATTTCAGAAGTTTATAATCTAATTAATTCCAGAAAAGCATTTTGAAAGACACAGTCACTAAACTTAAATTTAATTTTACAACTCAAGCATCTTTCTTTTATCTCTTTCTGGAAATTTTCTCAGTGATCATGTTTATACACTCCAAACCATGTAAATAAAATTGGGATCATACATTAAATTAAATATTTCTTTAAATACCCTTTTTAATTTTTGTGAGAATAAGTAGTTTAAAAAATCGTGTTTATGACTGCACATTATTTTTCCATAGAAACATAGATGATAAAAAAGTTACTTACCTTGCCTGCCTTGTTTATTATTGTATCTTTAGCACCTAACACACTTTCTGGCATTGAGTAAATATTCAAGAAATATGCATATTTTGATTTGAAATGATTAAATGGAATGGCTAATGTTGAGAACAGTAATGAATGGTGGCCCAAACTCTAGGTATTGATCTCTGTTCCCTTTTCTATGTCTGGTCTTTATTGCTATTTTCTTGTTTATCTTTTTTAGGGACTTGGCTATGTCCTCTGTAATGTGAAGCCTCTGACATGTGTACCTTGTAGAATTCTAAATCAAGCTATTGAACTTATGCATTACCCTATATACTTATTTTTATGATCAGAGTACCTGACCACAAAAAATTGTCTTAGCAACTTTAAAGTATACAATATATTATCATTCACTGTAGTCAACAGATCTCTTGATGTTATTCCTCCTAATTGAAATTTTGTGTCCTTTGACAAACATTTTCCCTATTCAGCAGCTTCTGGTAACCACGATATTACATGTTGTTTCTATAAGTTCAACTTTTTTACATTTTACGCATAAAAGATATGATGCAGGATTTTCAGCATGTTTCCTTCCAGACCTGGGTGAGTCCAGAAGTGCTGCCAGGAACTAAGAAGGGGCCTCGGGAGTCTGCTTAATACTTTTTTTTTTACTATGTCTGAGCTAGTGCCCAAGTTACCATATAAAGTCCTCTAAATTCCTACTTTTCCTTTGCTAGAGTGGAAGACATTCCTTGAGATATAGTATCCATGGGTAGGAAGACCGTGACACAGGCACTCGCGCATCCCAAGTCCCTGGTTTTGAGTCTACACACCTCAGGAAGTGCTCAAGGACCGCAGCTTTTGTGGCCCAACTGCCTTGTGAATTTAGTCCAGGCCACAGGCTGCTGTTGGTCTGCCAGTGGTGGGACTAGCAGGAACTTGGGCTTGGGACAGAGGATTTTCCTTTGGCTGGCTGGTCAAAAACTTTTGCCTTCCTGGGCGCTCTCAGGATTTTACCCTGCGCTGTGTTTTCCTTTGGCCTGCAGCCCTCAGTTTCAAAGTCCTCAAATTTCTTCATTCTGAATTGTCAGAGAATTTTTTTTTTTTTTGCTTTTCTTCACCAAGTTAATATCCTGGGTTAGAATTTTCTTCTTTACTGATGCTAATTGAGAATGTTAATTTACTTTTTAAAAATTAATTCTATTTAGTCATTTTAACTTTATTTATCATATGTCTTTACGTTATCCTTCATTTAAAACCTGTTTTCTCCTTATGGACATAGGCCTCTGTTTCAAACAGCCACGTCTTCCTGTTAATTCTTACATATGAGTTTGGAGATCACTTTTCTGAAGGGTCATTATAGAGGTCCAATTCCCCATGTTTTGCCATCTTAATTCATAACTTCCTCATTTCTCCTTCTTACACAAAATTCTTCAACAAGAGGCAATACTTGGCTGTATTGCCCTTTATTTTATATTTTGTTTGCTTGGATACTTGTCAAGTATATTCTTAGCTGCATAGATTTAGGTTGGTTTGGCACCCACAGCTCTTGTTCTAATTTCTAGTGCCTGGGAGAAATTCACTTGTGACCTTGGAGATATTCATTTAGATTCTGCTCCACTGTTGGGATATCACCACCTGCTTCCAGTGCCATTCTCACTCATATTGATCCAAGATTTTATATGAAAGCCTCTAATCCCTGTAACTTCCTGCCTCTAGAGATTTTTATTTCACTTTTCCAGATATTGTGTTTCCTTTACAGTAAGAGCACTGTATTTTCTAAATACTTTCGCTTTCGTGTACTGTATGTCCCAGTGAACTACCACCATTTTCCCCTGCATATTGTAATTTGAGAATTGCATTCTTTGAACACAAGTTTTAAATCTCTGTGTTTCTTTCCCTAGTATGACTTACCATCTGTCATTATCACAGACTCTCACTTTTATTTCACTGTCACCAAGACCAAAACATATCTTGTATTCTTTTTTTTGGAGACAGAGCCTCAAGCTGTAGCCCTTGGTAGAGTGCCATGGCATCACATCTCACAGCCATTTCCATCTCCTGGACTCAAGTGATTCTCTTGCTTCAGCCTCCCAAGTAGCTGGGACTATAGGCGCTGGCCACAATGCCTGGCTATTTTTTTTTTTTTTTTTTTTTTTTTTTTTTTTTGTTGCAGCTGTCATTGTTGTTTAGCAGGCCCAGGCCGGCTCAAACCCACCAGCCTTGGTGTATGTGGCTGGCACCCTACTCACTGAGCTACAGGCACTGAACCTAGAAAAAACTAAGTTTAACATTACCCGGCCTGCTCATCTTACACAATCAAATAAGATAATGATATGAAAATCTGTGGGAACTCTGAAGTACCATTCAAATTTAATATTATTACAGCAACTACATTTCCTTAGCTGGTAAGAGGGTAACAACTATTTATTTTGAAAGATAGAACAAAAAAATTAAATAAGCAATAAAAGAAAGGTTATGTTCACATTCTCATAATATTTTTAAAATCATTATTATAAGGTTATTCCCACTTATAAAATATTCAAATATTAAGGGAATTCATACCACTAAAAAGGAACATATTATCAAAACCAGGGGGACCAGGGACTTACATGTTGTCAGTAATCTCTTTTTCTCCCTCTTTATCTCTTTCCTGTTTTCTGCATGTCACTTTTACTTTACTACAGCCAGCAGCTCAACTCCCAGTTTAAGTACTCCTCAGCCAATAATTATTGTAAGGTGTTATAGTTACTAATAACCTCCATTCAGAATTTATGTCTAAAATGATACCAAGGATAGAAAGAAAGATGTCATACAGAAGTGACCACCAGGGAAATTTCTATGAACTAGGAACACCAAATTTTATTTACTCTGCTACTACATGTTGGGCACTTGTTCAGCACCTTATCTACTTTACTTCATTTATGGAAAATAAATATGCCCAAAGAAATTAAGTGTTCCCAGAGTTACCCAGCTAATCAATGACAGGACCTGGATGCATAAGGGCCTTGAAAGCAACTTATGTGATAGGAAATGGACAACTATTGACAACTTATGAGCTGGATAAAGTTCTTATAAAATAAAAAGCCTGAAATGCATAGAAAAGGCATATAATAGACTGCTATAGCAGCAAAGATTGGTTCAGAGACCTAAAGGATAGAATTAGAAGACCTGACATATATCTAAGAGTTTTTAAAGGAGAGAAAATAGAGAATGAGAAGAGACAAGAGCCATAGAAATTATGTCTGAGAATTTTTAAAACTTGAAGAAATTCAACACAAGTCATCAGAAAAGAAGATGCCAAGTCTAAGAATGATTTCTAAAAATTGAGACCTGGCTTGGCGCCTGTGGCTCAACAGGCTAAGACGCCGGCCACGTACACCTGAGCTGGCATGTTCGAATCCAGCCCAGGCCTGCCAAACAACAATGACAGCTGCAACCAAAAAAACATGGCCAGGCGTTGTTGTGGGCGCCTGTAGTCCCAGCTACTTGGGAGGCAGAGGCAGGAGACTCGCTTGAGCCCAGGAATTGGAGGTTGCTTTGAGCTGTGATGCCACAGCACTCTATCTAAGGTGACAGCTTGAGGCTCTGTCTCAATAAAATAAACTAAACTAAAATAAAAT
>CAUYRH010056869.1:0-23581 GCA_963574655.1 Perodicticus potto
TACATTGAAACTCCCAGCTATCATGTCTTCTTAGTGAATTGTTGATTTTTTTTTTTCTTGAAACAGAGCCTCAAGCTGTCACCCTGGATAGAGTGCTGTGGCATCACAGCTCACAGCAACCTCTAATTCCTGGGCTTAAGCGAGTCTCTTGCCTCTGCCTCCCAAGTAGCTGGGACTACAAGCATCCGCCACAATGCCCGGCCATTTTTTGGTTGCAGCCGTCATTGTTGTTTGGCGGGCCCAGGCTGGATTCGAACCCGCCAGCTCAGGTGTACGTGGCTGGCGCCTTAGCCTGTTGAGCCACAGGCACCGAGCCTGAATTGTTGATTTTTGTCTGTATGAAATGTCCCATTATGACCCCTATAATGCTTTTTACCTGAAATTTAATAAAGAAGGGGCCAACATGTAGAGAATATTTTATAAATAAGGTACCATTTAGCTATAATGTTCCCATTTTCCCTATGTATGGCTTTTTTGGGGGGGTGACACCCTATATTTTGCTTTGCCCCTCAACAAGAGACTGGTTGAGTCAATTATGGTATATCCTCATTGCTTCTTGGCCTTTTGGCTAAGATTATGGTATAGCCTTACACTGGAGTACTATGCAGTTGTGAAAAAGAATGAAGGCCATCTCCATTTGATGCTGTGGAGTGATTTCCAGCATATATTGTTAAGATGTAAAAGCAGGATGGAGTAAATGTGTATTGGATGCTCCTGTTTATTTGAGAAAGAGAAGTATTCATCCAAGTATGTATTCATTTCCTTATATATCAAAAAACAGAAGAAATGATGACGTCAAAAGTCAATAAATTAGCTGGGTGTGGTGGCTCACACCTATAATCCCAGCACTTGGGAAGCTGAGGTAGGTGGATGCCTGAGCTCACAAGTTTGAGACCAACCCAAGCCAGAGCAAGACCCTATCTCTAAAAAATAGCTGGGCACTGTGGCAGGTACCTATAGTACCAGCTACTTGGGAGGCTGAGGCAAGAGAATCACTTGAACCCAAGAGTTTGAGGTTGCTGTGAGCTAAGAGGCCTTGGCACTCTACCAAGGGTGACCAAGTGAGACTCTGTCATAAAAAAAAAAAGTACCTGGGCCCGCCAAACAACAATGACAGCTGTCACCAAAAAATGGCCGGCGTTGTGGCGAGTGCCTGTAGTCCCAGCTACTTGGGAGGCAGAGGCAAGAGACTCGCTTGAGCCCAGGAATGGGACGTTGCTGTGAGCTGTGATGCCACAGCACTCTATCCAGGGTGACAGCTTGAGGCTCTGTCTCAAAAACAAACAAACAAAAAAAAACGTAAATAAATTAATACAGTGGGGCCTGGGTGAAATAGGGAGATATTGATCAAAGGATGCAAACTTTTAGTTATAAGATGAATACATTTTGGAGATCTGTTGTAATACATATGCGTAAAGTGTGCTGACTATAGTTAATAATATTGTATTGACTATTTGAAATTTGCTAAGATAGTAGTAGACCTCAAATATTTTCACCACACATGCAAAAAATTCTAACTATATGAAGTGATAAATTTGTTAATTAGCTTAATTGTGGTGATCATTTCACAATGTATGCATATATCAAATCATCACATTGTATACCTTGAGTACATATAATTTTTATTTGTCAATTATACCTCAAATACAGGTTTTTTGGGGGGGGAATAAAAGAGGAAAGAAAAAAATCCTCATAAAAATAAAATAAAATATAGTAAAGTAAATAAGTAAGTACATTAAAAGATTCCCTTTGGGGAAGGGAGGTTGTGAATGGAGCTGGACATCTCTGAAGAGACAATTTTATAGATTTGACTTTGGAACTACATAAGTATTGTATGCAATCATAAAACAAAATTAAAATAGAAAAAGAAATTCTTTTTTTTTTTTTTTTTTTTTGAGACAGAGCCTCAAGCTGTCACCCTGGATAGAGTGCTCTGGTATCACAGCTCACAGCAACCTCCAATTCCTGGGTTCAGGCGAGTCTCCTGCCTCCGCCTCCCAAGTAGCTGGGACTACAGGCACCTGCCACAATGCCCAGCCATTTTTTGGTTGCAGCCATCATTGTTGTTTGGCGGGCCCGGGCTGGATTCGAACGCGCCAGCTCAGGTGTACGTGGCTGGCGCTTTAGCCCGTTGAGCCACAGGCGCCTAGCCAGAAAAAGAAATTCTTAAAAAGAAGAAAAATAATAATTATATATAAAGGTGGTAGTAAGACCTATGGAATTATTTCAAGAGACTTTGAAACCCAGTTATTTGGCAGTATGACTAATGAGGAACACACCCTGCAGAACATCAGCAAAACATCTTTCAATAAGAAACTTTCTTTGGTAAACATATTATTAGCAATATTATTGATATTATTCTGAAACTATTATATATAGGTAGGATGAAGCCAATAAACAATTATGTTAATGTTAGGAACCAAGGTTTTCTTTCTTTCTTTCTTTCTTTTTTTTTAGAGACAGAGTCTCACTTTGTCGCCTTTGGTAGATTGCTATGGCATCACAGCTCACAGCAACTTCCAGCTCTTGGGCTTAGACGATTCTCTTGCCTCAGCCTCCCTAGTAGCCGGGACCACAGGTGCCCACCACAACGCCAGGCTATTTTGTTGTTGTTGCAGTTTGGCCGGGGCCGGGTTTGAACCCGACACCCTCGGTATATGGGGCCGGCGCCCTACTCACTGAGCTGTAGGCATTGCCCAAGATTTTCAGTATAAAGGAAAAGAGATACAAATATAAAAATCAAATGAGTTGAGCAAAAATCCTAAATTTGAATAGGAAGTATAAATATGAACTTATGATCAATTTAAAATAATCTGTCTCCTAGTGGAGTCAACTAAGATGACCTAGAAATAATAATCAAACCAGTAGTAATGAGCACCTCTAGACCTCAGATTGTGATTTCTAAATCCCATGTCACATTAAATGGACCAGGACTCCTGGGGAAAATTTCCCCATGCTTATCTTGTACATTATCCTGTCCTCGGTGTTACTGGACACTAATGTGAAAAGTGGGTCAATCTACATAAAGAACTTGTCAGAGACTATTAGTGTCTTGAGAATAGAACTGCTGCATCAACTTGAAGAAGCTGCCACTGGCCAAATGTGGGATAATTAGGCATCAATAGAATGATAATTAATTGCAGCATTGTTCACAATAGCCAAGATGTGGAATGAGCCTAACGTCTCTCTATCCCTCCCTTCCTACTTGCCGTCTCCCTCCCTAGAGGTAGTTATTATACTTTGAGCTGTTTTTTTTCCCCTAGTCATTTCTCCTTGTTTTTAAGTGGTATGCTTATAATGATATGTCTTGATACTGGCTGGGCACAGCTCTGCCATGGCACCTGGTAACCTGGTGACCTTGCATAGGTCACGAAGGCAAAGGGTTGACCCATAGCTAATGTGAGCCTTGGTGGAATGTCTTGTGATCCTCCCAGAACACAAGAGTGTGAGAGACTTGTAAGGAACTGCCAAGAAACTGGTTTCGGGCTTGGCGCATGTGGCTCAATGGGCTAAGGCGCCAGCCACGTACACCTGAGCTGGCAGGTTCGAATTCAGCCCGGGCCCGCCAAACAACAATGATGGCTGCAACCAAAAAATGGCCGGGCATTGTGGCGGATGCTTGTAGTCCCAGCTACTTGGGAGGCAGAGGCAGGAGACTTGCTTAAGCCCAGGAGTTGAAGGTTGGTGTGAGCTGTGATGCCACGGCACTCTACCCAGGGCGACAGCTTGAGGCCCTGTCTGGGAAAAATAAAATTTAATTTATTCTTGATGTTTTCTAGTTTTACTATAATGTTTTTGTATTTTCTCATTTCTGGAATTTTTTCAACCATTATCTCTGGAGAAAAATGACATTTTGTCATCCTCTCTTTCTCCCAGAACTCTTACTATAGGAATTGACACTTCACATTTATCCCATCTCTTTCATCTTGGTGGCCATGATGTAGGCGACTTTCTTGCTTCACTTGTTCCAATCACCAAAGCCCCATACCTCAGAATAGAGCTGAAGACTATGAAACTCCTTAGCTGGGGTCTAAAGGTAGCTCCCTAGCAAGGGTATCCCACAACTCATGTTTCAGTCATCTGCCCTTGTTTCAGTGTCATCCTTTTTGATGTATGAGAAAAGGTCACAGGGAACTGGCATTTTTGGCTTATTCTTACTTTTCCTGTCTATATCAATATTAAGCTGTCAAAACTAAAAAGTGGCTCATTGTATCCTTGCTGGTTGAATTAGTCAGGCATTAATTGGCCTTGCCTTTTGTTGTATGCATGAGCTCGATCAATACTACCTATTGATTTCCTGTGTGATAATTGAAGTTTTAGCTTTCTTATATTCTTGTATATCATATATACATACAAGTGTGGTATGATTTCTTCAATTAAATGAATATTCAATGCTTATATTTTTATGATTCTGTAAATATTGTTTACTGATCAATGGCATTGCATAATGACATTCCTTCCAACTTTTTGTTCTAGTCTTCTTTCTTTTTGCTTAGTTAAAAAAATAGGTATTGCTAATATTTTCTAAATTCTCTATGTGTATCTATTAAATATCTAGCAATATTTTTTCTCAACTGTCCAAATGTACCAGATAATCAATCACTACACTCTCCCCCACTGCCAGTGGCTTCCCTCTATGCCTTCTGTCATCTTGTTCCAAATTGGATGTATTACTTTCTACATCTAGGGGTCAGGTGTCATCTTAGGACTTCTGATCACTAGTGTCCTTTAGATTGCTCCTTTGTTTTCTGGAGTTTTTTTATTACTTGTTCTTGGCTTAGTCTTTCATTTTGCTGAATCATATCCTTCAATATCTTCCTAAGAAAAGATGTGTGGGAGGTAAAAATTTTGAGTTCTTACATATCTGAAAATATCTTTATTCTGCACTTATCCTTTATTTAGCTAAGTATAGAATTCTAGGATAAAAATAATTTCACTCAGAACTTTGGGTGCCCAACATTACTCCCCTCCAGCATCCTGTGCTGCTGTTGAGATGTCTGATGCCACACAGATTCTTGCTCCTTCATGCATGGTATAATTTTCTCACTAGGAGTTATTAGTTGTTCCCATTTTCCTGGAATTTTGAGATTCAAAATTATTGCCTTGGTATTAGCCCTCATCCTTTTTGACATTTAGTGGGTACTTTGGAGATTTGGGTCCTTCACTTCTGGAAAATGTTCCACCAATCCATCCATCTTTTTCTATTCTTTGTTTTCTCTGTTTTCTGAAGCTGAATACAGATGTGGAAACTCTTTGAATAATATTCTCACACTGTTTTCTCTCCCACTTTTCATTCTTTTATCTTTTTATCCTACTTTCTGGAGTGTTGTTGTTGATGTTGCTGTTGAGACAGAGTCTCGCTCTGTCTCCCCAGGGTAGAGTGCTGTGGCATCAGCCTAGCTCACAGCAACCTCAAACTTCTGAGTTCAAGTGATCCTCCTGCCTCAACCTCCCAAGTAGCTGGGACTACAGGTGCCCATCACAACACTCGGCTGATTTTTTCTCTTTTTAGTAGAGACTGGGTCTTGGTCTTGCTCAGGCTGGTCTCAAACTCTTCAGCTCAAGCAAGAGCTCCTCCCAGAGTGCTAGGATTACAGGCTTGAGCCACTGCACCCAGCCCCTGGGATTTTTTTTTTTAATTTTATTTTCCTGCTATTCAGTCGGATCTTTTGTTGTAGCTATGATATTTTTAACGTGACATTTCTGAGCTCTTTGTCATCCTGTGATCATTTCTTTTTCACACCATCCTATTCTTTGTCGTGGATGTACATCTTCCTTTAAATCTCTAAGGGCTGTTAGTTGTGAGTATACCTAAAACTTAAAAAAATTTTCTTTTTACATCATTTCTGTCTCCTTTGAGTTCATTTTTTTCTATTTATTTTGGACTCTCTCTTTCATAGGAGATGCTTTTTGGAAATTCCTGGTGATGGTGGCCTATCCTGTCCATCATATGCAACTGTGGGGCATAAAAATGACGGCAACTCTGTGTGCGGGCGGGGATTTAGTGGTGGGCCTCACTCTCAGGCTATTTCCCTGGGAGACTATGAAAAAGGGGACTTTCTCTGGGGCTAGTAAATTTTTTCAAGGGAAGAATTCTCAACTCTTGGGGACATATACCTGATAGTCCCTTTCTAGGAATAGTGTAAGGGCAGAAGCCTGGCAGAGGGCTGTACTATTAACCTGTGGATCTACATGTAATCCCCCTGTTTTCAACCACATGCCTGCCTGCTACTGTTGCTGGGAAGCCTGAACTTGGGGATGTTCTGGTTCAATTTCTCTAGAGAAAAAGTTCAGTTTATGCAGAGACATAGTTGCCTGGCTATGGGATTGGGAAGAGATCTGGAGTTGTAATTTCTTCATATATTTCTTTTAAGTGGCTCCCTAGGGCTTAGCCAACAGGTGTCCAGCCTATTTTCTTCTCTGCCACACATTGGAAGAATAAGAGTTGTCTTGGGCCACCCATTAAAAACACAAACACTAATGAACGCTGATGAGCAAAAAAACTCTGTGCATACGACAGATATCAAATACGACAGATAAGCAAAAAAAAAAAAAAAATGAAAATCAGCATGCGGCCCACGGGCTGCAGGTTGTACACCCCTGAAGCCCATGCTTCAGACTCGTTCCCTTCAGAAGCTGCAGCCTCTTGGGGTTCCGTGGAGAGAATCTGGTGGGTCTTCACCTCCAGTGCCCTCTCCAGGTCCTTTTGTGTCTTCCTTTTCTCCACTCTTCTAATTCAGTTGCCACTCTGGCAGCCACTTCCAATCATCTAAAGACAAGTTGAATTCTTGTCAAGGAATTGGTACCATTTTCTGTATTTTCATGGGTCTATACTTGTAAAACACTTTTCTGGGGTCTTAGGTGGGAAAAGAGATACAGGCATATGATCAATTTGTCATCTCTAATCATTCCATTTTGATATACATGTATTGTCCACCACCCACTTTAAATGTAGAATTTATTTACTTTTTCATTTATTTTATTTATTTATTTTTTTTTTTTTGTTGAGACACAGTGCCACCCTACGCCCCTGAGCAGAGTGCAGTGGGCGTGGTAACTCAGTGCAACCTCTGACTTGGGCTGTGGGCATCCCGCTGCCTCAGCCTCCAGAAGCCGCTGGGATTACAGGCGCTCGCCGCGGCGCCCGGCTGGGTTTTTCCATTTTTTTCATGAGTCGGGGTCTCGCTCTCGCTCAGGAGAGTCTCGAACTCCTGAGCTCAAGCAATTCTCCCTCCTCAGCCTCCCACAGTGCTGGGATTACAGGCGTGAGCCACCGCGCCCAGCTATTTACTTTTTCATTTAAATGGTGATTTTTTTTCAAGTCAGAAGGGTAATGTACTGACATTGTAACAAGATTTGGGGAAGGCACAACTCATGCTTGCATGTGAACACCGAACCATCATGCTTATGAACTACAAAAAGATCCTAAATTTTGATTTTTAATTGGAAAATAATTATATATATTTAAGTGCTATGACATGATGTATGTATACATTGTGGAATGATTATATCAAGGTACATATCCATCGCCTCACACACTTAATTTTTGTATTGAGAACTTTAAAATCTCTCCTTTTTTTTTGAGACAAGGTCTCACTCTGTCACCTGGGCTAGAGTGCAGTGGTACCCTCATAGATCACAGCAACCTCAGACTCCTGGGTTCAGGTGATCCTCCTGCCTCAGCCTCCCAAATAGCTGACTAGCCCACTATAGACACTATAGACACAAGCCATCATGATTGGCTAATTTTTCTATTTTTTGTGGAGATGGGGTCTCACTCTTGCTCAGGCTAGTCTCAAACTGCTGGCCTTAAGCAATCCTCCTACCTTGCCCTCTCAAAGTGCTAGCATAACAGGAGCCACTATGTTTGACCTTAAATCTATTCTTTGATCAATTTTGAAATACATGCCACATAATTATTAACTATGGTCACCATGCTGTGCAATAGATCTGGAAAATTCATTTCCCCTGTCTAATTAAAACTCTGTACCCTTTGTTCAACATCTCCTCATTCCTCACCCTGTCTGCCTCTAGTGACCACCCTTCTACTCTCTAAAGTAGGAATTTATTTTAATTGTTCCTAAAACACTTATTTCAAGTGTCCAAGAGTTCATTAAGAACTTGGTCATTCTCTCCTTACAGGCCCTGATATCTTTCCCACCTTCAGTTTGCTAAACCGAAAATCATTTTTTTTTTTTTTTTTTTTTGAGACAGAGCCTCAAGCTGTCGCCCTGGGTAGAGTGCTGTGGCATCACAGCTTACAGAAACCTCCAACTCCTGGGCTCAAGCGATTCTCTTGCCTCTGCCTCCCAAGTAGCTGGGACTACAGGCGCCCACCACAATGTCTGGCTATTTTTTGGTTGCAGCCGTCATTGTTGTTTGGCAGGACTTGGCTGGATTCGAACCCGCCAGCACAGGTGTATGTGGTTGGCGCCTTAGCCTGAAAATTATTTCTCACATCAATGTTCTCTCTAGACTCTGGGTTATCTTGGTTGTTTTTCTCTGGCCTCTCTCCAGTTGTCTTTCTGCAGGTCCACTCACAAGAAATGCATCCATCCCAGATGCTCTATGAGTAACAAAGCCCTATTCTACAAACATCTATACCCTAAATCATTGACCAGCAGAGTAGAAAGCAGGGTTCGCTTTTGGTAGGAGAGAAGAGGGTGTTTTCCACGTTCTTCCTCACTGCAGACACAGTTCTCAGAAGCCACTTTGGTTGTGAGGAGAGATTGAAGTATCCCTTAAATGGTGAGTTCCCACATCACCAGGCAGCACATTGCCCAAGGGAACACTGCTATAATTAGCACTCAATCTCCTCACCAGTTCACTACACTCTAGCAAACCCAGATAAGAAGGAGAGTTGGTGGGAAGAGGAGAAAATAGAAAAACAGATAAAACAGGAAGAGGAGGGGAAGACGGATCATGGGGAAAGAGTGGTGATAATGTATTAATAATAAGGTTTGTAATTAATGATGATAATAGTTATTTACATTTGCAAAGAACTTCCACATGCATGAACTCATTCATTAAGTATAACAACTCAAAAAAGTATACATTTAGTTTTTTAAAACCATCTTACGTGTTCAATTGGCTTTTGCAGCTTCATTATTATCTGCAACTTTGGTTTGGAGAAACTCCAAGTTTCAGACAACAATTTCTAGTCCATGTAGGAATTCAGGGTTGCCTGAGTAGATGAGGGCACACCGTGACTTCTCTGAGAAAGGGGACCTCTCCCACAGGCAGTGGTGCTGAGTGTCTTCTGGGCCACCTGTGGTGCTGAACGCTGAGGCAAAGGTGAGGAGGAACAGTAAGAGGATAGTCCCTGTCCATAATGAGTGGATCTAAGAAGACAGTGCCCCGTGCTATTGGGGGAATGCACAGGAAGAGACCTTTGTTGTGGTAGCTGTCCAGCAGAGAAGGTAAGGTAGGACGTTTTGTGCAAATACATGAGGATGCAGTTAATTTAATACTTTGGTATGGACAGACTCAGAGTGACATCCCTGTAGTGGATATGGGAATTATTGCTGTTCAGCAAAGAGTTCTGCTTTTGGGGGTATCAATATACTTATTTTCCTCAGGGGAGCCATCTCCATATCCTACTTTCACATGATTTGAGGGGGGAACTGTCCAACCTGGATTGACAAGTCATCAGAGAGATTCACTTGGGAGTAGGCATGTGAACACACTGAGCCAGTGACAGTTGGCTGTGGGACTTTTGCTAGAATTTGGGATTGTAAAATAAGCGTGAGTGGATTTATCTGTTTGTTTGCTTATTTGTTTGTTTATATACATAGAGTAAGATCTGAAACAAGTATCCCAAAATATTGACATGAATTAATTTCAGGTGGAAGGATCATTGGTAGCATTTATGGTATTTAGACATTTATGTATTATTTATATTTTCTATAAGATCGTTTATTGAATTTATATTAGAATGGATTTTGCTGTTATAAATCATAAGAATATGATTTATTCTTGTATTATATTTGTTTATGATTTATTATTATTATTGCTTTTTGAGACAGGGAATTGTTCTGTTATCCAGGACACAGTGCAGTGCTGGGATTATAGCTCACTGTAGCCTCAAATTCCTGGGCTCAAGTGATCCTCCTGCCTCAGCCTTCCAAATAGCTGGGACTATAGATGTGTACCACTGTGCCTGGCCCTGTGTTTATAATTTATTATGTGAATAATATATTGGTATAATTTTTATATTCACATAAGACAAAAGTGCTTAAACTCTTTTTTTTTTTTTTTTTTTTTGAGACAGAACCTCAAGCTGTCACCCTGAATAGAGTGCTGTGGCATCACAGCTCACAGCAACCTCCAATTCCTGGGCTCAAGCGAGTCTCCTGCCTCAGCCTCCCAAGTAGCTGGGACTACAGGTGCCCACCACAACACCTGGCCATTTTTTGGTTGCAGCCGTCATTGTAGTTTGGCGGGCCTGGGCTGGATTCGAATCAGGTGTACGTGGCTGGCGCCTTAGCCCGTTGAGCCACAGGCGCCAAGCCGTGCTTAAACTCTTAAATGCCCATTTATTCCTTCTTTTGGTTACAGTCTTAAACCCAGCTCCCTACACCTGTCAGGACATATATCTTTAATTCCAGAGTGACCTAGTTTCCTATAACAACTTTTTCAAAATACAAAATAAAGTAATTTGGCCAGGTGCTGTGGCTCATACCTGTAATCCTAGCACTCTGGGAGGCCAAGGCAGGTGGATTGTTTGAGTTCTGGAGTTTTTGACCAGCTGGAGCAAGAGTGAGACCCTGCCTCTACTAAAAATAGAAAAATTAACTGAGTGTTGTGGCAGGCATCTCTAATCCCAGCTACTCAGGAGGCTGAGGCCAGAGGATTACTTGAGTCCAGAGTTTGAGTTTGCTTTGAGCTATGATGACGCCATGACACTGAACCCCCAGGTGACGAAGTGAGACTTTGTCTCAAAATAAATAAAACTATAAAATAAAATTAAATAAAGTTAAAGTTTAAAAAGGAAGTAATTTACCCTTGCAAAGTCAATATTTAGGACAAAGAAATGTTTCAAAGTGAAACATTCAGGAACCAAGAGGCTGTGCTGTTGTACACATCCCCTGAGACCCCAGGCGGCCTCACAGCACAGAGAGCGGAAAGGTGAAATCTGCTGCCATGGAGAGGCTCTTACTCCTGCTGGGCCAGTTTTACCTGACTTTGTAGTCCTTTCCCAAAGAGCTCAGTGGGTTTCTGGCTGCCCTTGGTAGCCCCGCCAGAGAGAGGAAGTCAGGAGTTCAAGATCAGCCTGAGCAAGAGCAAGACCCCCTGCCTTCACAGTGACTGTTCCTCCTGTCACTTGCCTTCACAGTCACCATTCCTTCAGTTACAAAACAGGAGCAGCTCCAGCTGGCCCCGTCCTGGATTCCCTCTCCCGGTGTTTGCTAGGACTCCACGCCAGTCACCAGCTCGATCTGCTGGCGCCCACTGTGGAAACAGGCCCCTCCCTTGACTTGCCAAAGCACACTTTCACAAAACTCCCTTGGACGCTGCACAGCCAGCGCTCTCTCAGAGAAAACCCCCTCATGAGGACTGTGCAGGGGGAGCCCGCAGCCTCCCATTGTTCTGCGTTGCACTGTCTTCTTCCCAGAAGAGGTTCATGTTTTGTCCTTACATAACTCATAGACCTATTGTTCATATTTTCCTGAAAACAAAAGGGATTACGCCCATAAGAGCAAGTTGCTTCCACCTCCACAGGAGACAGAGAAATCACAATAACCCCCGCAAACCCATATTGCTTAGAATAGCAGTTTATACTCTTTTCTCATAGTTGCTTTTTCCAGAAATACCAAAAGCCATTTATTGCACACCCTGTTATATAATTATTTGGAAATCAAAGACTGGGTCTGAAAGAGGGTCAAGGACTGGGCTGGGAAGGGGAGACTGTGGGAGCCCCTCAGGATAGGGAGTGAGGTTGGTGGCCACAGAAACCGACAGTTTTTCCAAGTCAGATGTGGGGAGAGCAGGCCAGGTGTGAGCTAGTTGTCATGGAGGTGGCTGGGGTAGATGACTTTTCAGGCCTCTTCCAGCCTGAAAACTCTATGGAGTTCTTTGCGTCCCAGGTGCAGGTTTCCACCTGCCTCTTCCTGGATTACGTCAGCCGGCTCAGGACTCTTTCCCCCACCCCCACAGGTGCCCACACCTCCCTCCCCCTCCCATAACTTATTAGTTCTAGATAACATCCCTTTGTTCTCCCTGTGACTCCGCACCCACAGGGGTGAGGTTGGGGGTTGGGGGGGATGAGGAAATCTACTGGGAGGGTGCCTATATCTGATGAAGGTAAGAGGTTGCCCCTATGTTGCTTGTGCCTTCCAGGGGAGCTTGTTCCCAAGGGCCATCGCCCAGTTCAGGAGGCATTTCTGGGCTTGGCTTCCTGGCAGGGAAGCCTCTCAGGCACTGGGGTGGCTGAGGGTATGTGGTGAAGGCTCTTAGCTCATAAATCTTCATCTTGGGGATTCATTAGGGACTTTCTCCAAGGAGTCTTCCAGCAAGGTGTTGGGTATCCTCCAGTGGCTTCCCACCAGATCATAATAGGCCTAAACTTCTTAGCATGGCATCCCAAGATTCTGTGGAATCTTACCCCAGCCTTCCTGGCCAATTAGAATGACCTACCTACTATTTCCATGAATTTGTTACACATTTTCATGCCTCTGTGACTAATTTACACAGCTGTTTCCTCTGCCTGGAACCCCTGCCACTTCTCTTCTTAAAGAACTCCTATTCATTCTTTAGGACTCTACTTGGAAGTCAGGTGCTTCTTCAAAACCTTGCTTGGCTCCCCAGACAGGGCTGGCTGCTCTGTGCTCCAAGGCACAGGGTTCCTTTTCTGGCTCATCACAACCAGGGCAATTATTAGGATTTGCATGTTCATCATCCTGCTAGTTGCTCCTTCAGGGCAGAGACTGTGTCATTTGCCATTGTAAATGTCGTGTTTGCACAGTACCAGGCCCTTATATTTCCTCAGGTAATATTTGTGGAAGGATAAACACTATTTCTTCTGGATTTGTGGTAGTTTTGAGTAGCATCAAGAGAACGCTCTGTTACTGTGGATATTCTCTGGCCTATGTACCCTGGCCTGGAGAGTGCCATCTCTCCAGACAAGGGTCATATATCCTGAGTCTATATGGTCACATGGCATCAATACGGAACTCCTTAGGTAACTTTCCATTTGATTTATTTATTTTAGACATTAACCCTATGGGTAGTTGTTACCATTATAACATAAGGAGATAGAGGTGCTAAGAGATTAAGCATCATGTTCCAGGTAACAGCACTTGGACAGCAAAGCTGGGACTCTAACTTAGGTATTCTGGCTGCAAGACCAGCACTTGTTTGCTTGAACCAGAGATTCTCAGTAAGTGGTTTTGAATTAGTAGATCAGCATCACCTGGAAACTTGTTAGAAATGCAAATTCCTGGTAGCCCAAACCTACCAAATTCAAAATTCCAAGGGTGGGACCCAGAAATCTGTATTTTAACCAGCCCTTCAGGTGATTCTATGCCTCCCTTGTTTGAGAACCTTGGCATACACCACAGTTGAGCCATGGGAGGGCGCTCCATGGCCGACTTTCACCCCAGGAAACCTGTCAGGCACCATAGAAGGCGAGAAAATGCATAGACTGAGAATTAGGAGCCAGCATTCTAGCCCCACCAGTTCTGCAATGATTGGTTGAGTGACTGGGAACACATTATTTATGTTTAATCACACTGGGTGATTAAATTTTCTCGTCTGTAGAATGAGGATGTTGACTAAATATTCTCACCTCTAATTTCCCTTTAAATTATCTTTTTTCCGCAGTCCTACTTGGGAATATGTTGTGACAGGAACAGAATGAAGGGTGGCGCTTGTGGCTCAGTGGATAGGGCGCGGGCCCCATAAACCGAGGGTGTTGGGTTCAGGCCCGGCCCTGGCCAAGAAGCTAATTTAAAGGTTTCATATGAAGGCTATAACCCAACTATAGCACAAGAATATGGGAAGGGAGGGGAGGGTGGAGGTTGGGGTGGAGGAAGGGTAATTGGTGGGGCCACACCTATGGTGCATCTTAGAAGGGTACAGGCGAAACTTACTAAATGCAGAATACAAATGTCTTCATACAATAACTAAGAAAATGCCATGAAGGGTATGTTAAACAGTTTGATGAAAACATTTCATATTGAATATGAAACCAGTACATTGTACCCCTTAATTGCACTAATGTACACAGCTATGATTTAATAAAAAAAAAAAAGGGGGGCCAATGCCTGAAAATTTATTTAATACATGTAAAAAAAAAATTTTTTTTCTTATGTGACCCATAGGCTAAATAGAAGTGTGTTTCTTAAATTCTAAATATGTGTATATTTTGAAATCATATTTAAGTCACTGAACATAAATGAATTTTATCCTTCATAATGATTTTAATCCTTATGACTTATGATACTGCCCATTACATGATTAATCTTTGTAAATGATCCATGTATGCTTTAAAAGAAAGCATATTTTGCATATTGGATGCAGGGTTTACATATAGATATAGATATTTATGTATGTATGATATATGCAAGGTTACTTATGAATATGTATGTGGAGATAGACTCAATCGTGGTGATATCTTCCATAGTATTAACATTGTTCTAACAAATTCTGATCATTTATTGAATAAATATTTTTGAGTCTTAATAAGTATTAGGTAGTGTTAACCACTTTCCATGGATCATTTGATTCAACATTCTCTACAGTTCTATGAAATTAGAGAAAGGAAAACAAGACTCTAAGAGGTTAAGTAATTGCCCATTGTACCTCAGATGGGAAGTAATGGGGAGAATATGATGGGTGGTCATGTGACCCTAAACCAGTACTGGAATCCAATTCTGTATTACTCCAAGTTCAAGCACTCATAACATTATGCAGAATTATTTAGGTAAAAGTCTTTATCATGTATACAGCAAAGATTTGTTCACCTTTTTTCTCCCATCCATCTGTTCTCTGAAGTCCCTGAATATTTAAATTTCTCTTTACCCACAAATGACTCTCCTTGGAGATGTTGCATCTTTGTCTTACAGTTTTGAAGGACTAGTAACTGTGTTTTGATTATTATAGATACGGTTACTTGGTTAGAAAAAGTAATAAAAGTAATATACAATTGGGAATGTGAGTTGAGAAGAGATCCCTATTTGTCCAGGAAAAAGGGATGGATAGATAAATATTTATTAAAATTATTCTATGACACTCTTAATTGTCTCCCAAGACAGAAATATCTCAGCTACGTTTACTTCCCAGTATACTTGTCACTTCTTAACAAGGACTGTATCTGATTTGTTTATTGCTATATGTTTGCTACTTAGCACAATGTAGACAGTAATTAATTGCTAAACTAATTAATGAATATATAATGTAAAAAATTATACAAGGAAATGAATTATGGACTTTTTAAAATTTAAATCATATAAAGATATACACAGCAGATAAAACATTGTTTCAAATGTATTTTCAACATCTGTTTCAATGCCTCAATGAGTTAGCTTATGCTATAGTATAACAAGATAAGCTCACCCAAAACTAAAATTTCCAACTGAAAATGTATATGTAGATTTTCTTCTGCAATTTATAATCCACAAATCATGCATGTTATCCAGGTATTATAAACAAAAAAATTTAATTTTGAAGACATTACATTTTAAAATTTAGTGGATTTTGGATTGTGATTTTGTGTTATTATCTAAGATGTAAACTAAAACTTTTGAAAAGAAAGGAAAAAGTACTCAACATCACTAATCATCAGGGAAATGCAAATTAAAACCACAAGATATCACCTTACCCCTGTTAGAATGACTTTTATTAAAACTTCCAAAAAGTAATCTTTGTAAGATTTTAAGTAATCTTCATAGAAAACTCTTCTGATAGCCTTCTTTTATTGTTAGTACAACTGTAAGAGTATGGTCAGTATTTTGAGGTAAGTTACTTCTATGCCTATTATGCTGAGGTTTTCTTTCTTTTTTTTTTTTTTTTTGAGACACAGCCTCAAGCTGTCACCCTGGGTAGAGTGCTGTGGCATCACAGCTCACAGCAACCTCCAACTCCTGGGCTCAAATAATTCTCCCTCCTTCACCTCCCAAGTAGCTGGGACTACAGGCACCTGCCACAACACCTGGATATTTTTTGGGTTGTCATTGTTGTTTGGCGGGACCACACTGGATTCGAACCTGCCAGGTCAGATGTATGTGGCTGGTGCCTTAGATGCTTGAGCCATAGGCACTGAGCCTATTATGTTGAGGTTTTTTATCATAAAGGGGTGCTGAATTTTACTGAATACTTTTTCTGCATCTACTGAGATGATCATATGGTTTTTGTTTTAATTCTGTTTATGTTGTGAATCACAGTTATTAATTTGCATATGTTGAGCCATCCTTGCATGCCTGGGGTGTAACCCACTTGATCATTGTGAATTATCTTTTTCATATGCTATCAGATTTAGTTTACTAGTATTTTGTTCAAAATTTTTGCATTTATGTTCAGGAAAGATATTGATCTATAGTTTTTATTGTTATTGCATACTTTTCTGGGTTTGCTATAGTTAGGAAAGATTCTGTCCTTTTTTTTTTTTTTTTGAGACAGAGTCTTACTATGTCACCCTTGGTAGAGTGCCATGGTGTCACAGCTCACAGCAACTCAAACTCTTGGGCTTAAGCAATTCTCTTGCCCCAGCTTCCCAAGTAGCTAGGACTACAGGTGTATGCAACAACGCCTGGCTATTTTTTGTTGTTGTTGTCATTGTTGTTTAGCAGGCTCCAGCCAGGTTCCAACCAGCCGTCCCTGGTGTATGTGCCTGGCACCCTAACCACTGAGCTATGGGCACTGAGACAGATTCCCTCCTTTTTGCTGTTATGAAACAGTTTCAGTTAGAGAGGTGCCAGTTCTTTTTTGTGGTTTGATGGAATTAGGTGGAGAATCCATCTGGTTCTAGACATTTTTGTGCTAGGAGTTTTTTTTTTTTTTTAATTGCTAATTCAATCTCAGAACTCATTATTGGTGTGTTCAAGATTTCCATTTCTTCTTGATTCAGGCTTGAGAGGTTGTATTTTTCCATTTTCTCCCTTTAAAAAATATTTCAAAGTATTGCAGGAATACAAATATTTTTGTTTGCATGAATTGCTTTAATAATGCTAGTGTCGTGGTTGATTGTGTACCCATTACCCAGATAATGTTCATTGTACCCATCAGGTAGATTTTCACTAGTTGCTTCCTCTCCTCCCCACTTGATTTCATTTTGTCTTATTTCCTTCTATGGATGTGTCTGCTCACTGATTAGTTCCAATTTAAAAGTGAACATATGTGGTGTTTGCTTTTACATTCTTTAGATACTTCACTTAGGGTAATGGTCTCCATTTTTATACAAATTGTTACAAAATGCAGTAAAGCATCCTTCATGGCTGGCTAGTATTCTATGGGCACTTGAGTGATTTCACATATTTGCAATTGTAAATTGTGTTGCAATAAACATTTGAGTGTAGGTGTCTTTTTGACAAAAACATTTTTTTTTTCTTTTGGGAAAATATGCAACAGTAGGATAAGTAGATCAAAGAGTAGGTCTACTTTTAGTTCTTTGAGGTATCTCCATACTGTTTCCTATATAGGTTATACTAATTTGCAGTCTCACCAAGAGCGTATAAATGTTTCTCTTTGCATTCTGGCATATATATTTGAGGTTGTTTTGTTTTCTTTTTGAATTGATTGATCTCTTTATCATTTTTTAATGTAATAATCTCCTTTGCTTTTTTTTTTTTTTTTTTTTTTTTTTAGTATTAACAAAAAATCTGGTTTTTGTGATATAAGGATGCCCAGTTTTAGTTTCCATTGCATGGAATTGTTTTTTTCAATTTCTAGAGTCTATGAGACTCTTTAGGAGTCAAGTAGGTTTCTTAAAGACAGCAGATATTTGGGCTCTTCTTTTTTTCTCTTTAAATCAATCTGCCAATCTATATAGTTTATGTGGAGCATGAAGACCATTTATATTCAATGTTAATATTAATAAGTGAGATATTGTTTTGGTCAACATGCACATTATTGCCAGTTGCTTTGCTTTCTCTCTTATGCTATTGTTTTATGAAAGCTATGAATTTCTACTTTTCTTTTTTTTGAGACAGGGTCTCACTTTGTTACCCTTGGTAGAGTGCCATGGTGTCACAGCTCACAGCAACCTCTAGTTCTTGGGCTTAGGTGATTCTCTTGCCTCAGCGTGCCTGAGTAGCTGGGACTATAGGTGCCTGCCACAATTCCCTGCTATTTTTTGTTGCAGTTTGGCTGGGGCTGGGTTCAAACCTGAAATCCTTGGTATATGGGGCTGGTGCCCTACTCACTGAACAGGCACCACCTCACTTTTGATTGTTTTTGCACTGCTAGGTATCAATTGTCTTTCTGGCATTTAGAACACTGCTGAGCATTTCTTTTAGGAAAGGTCTAATGATGACAGATTTCCTTATCTGGGAAAGATTTTATTTCTCCATTTATACAACTTAGTTTTTCAAGACATGAAATTCCTGGCTGGAAGTTATTCCATTTAAAAGTCAAATCGGGGCCAGGTGCAGTGGCTCATGCCTGTAATCCCAGCACTCTGGGAGGCTGAGGTGAGTGGATTGCCTGAGCTCACTGGCTCTAGACCAGCTTGAGAAAGCAAGACTCTGTTTGTAAAAATAGCCAGGCATTGTAGTAGGCCCAGCTATGTGGAAAGCTGAGGTAAGAGAATTGCTTTGTGCCCAAGAGTTTGAGGTTGTTGTGAGCTACAACACCACAGCACTCTACTGAGGGAGACAAAGTAAAACTCTTTATAAATAAATAAATAAATAAATAAATAAAAAGAGTCGAATCCATTCTAGTTTATAAGATTTCTATTCAAAAGTCTGTCATTACTCTGATGGATTTTCCTTGGTAAATCATTTGATACTTTCTACTTGATGCTTGTAGGATTTACTCCTTCTCTTTCTCTTTGGATAGACTAATGACTATGTGCCTCAATGATGTTGCATTTGCAGTCAATGACATTTTTGTAACTGGATGGCCAGGGAACTTTTACTTTATTATTCTTTCATATAGGTTTTTCATAATTTTTGCTTTTTCCTCTTCTCCCTCAGGACACTTATGATTCATATACTTGGGTATTTTACATGATCAAGTATTTCTTGGAGACTTTGTTCATTCCTATTGGTTCTTTTTTCTTCATTTTTGCCTGGGTTATTTCAACAAGTTGTCTTTAAGCTCTGAATTTTTTTTCTTTTGCTTGACCTAGTCTGTTCAATATTTCCACAGTACTTTGAAATTCCATAAGTGACTTATTCATTTCCAGAATTTATTATTTTTTAAATGTATATCTCCTTAGGAAATCTTTAATTCATGTCCTGATTTTTTTCGTTTCTTTGTGTTGATTTTTAATTTTCTTATTGATCCCACTGACCCTACTTGTGATCTGCATTTTGAATTCCATATCCAATATTTCAATTTTTTTTTAGGATATAGTTCATTGCTGGAGAGAGAGTGCGATCCTTTGGAAGTGTCAAAACAGCCTTTGTTTTTTTTTTTCATATTGCCAGAAACTGTATGCTGGTTCCTTCTCATCTAGAATGTCTTCTTCACTCAAAACAGAAAGCTTTAGGGATCATTTTTTCTCCTCTGAGAGAAACTGTGTGCTATTCTGTGTACGTAAGGAGGGGCACAATGCCTTTTGGCTCTTCCAAACAAGTACTCATGGTGGTATTGCTGGCAATTTTGGGTTGTATATCTTAGACCTCTGGGTCAGTGTTCAGGTGCCAGTGGTGAAGACTATAGGCAGGTCAACCAGCTGTGTTTGGGGCTATCCAGCTAGCTATGGGCTATGGCTGAAATGCTTCAGCAGGGATGGGTAGTTTTGGCAGGGGCTTGACTCCAGGGAAGATATGCTCCTCCTAGAAGGGACAGACAGCTCAGAGAGAGGATGTCTAGCCGTGTCCTCCCTCAGCACTTGAGTTCATAGTTATTGCTTGCATGCTGGTAGTGGCAGTGATGAACCAGGTAGTGAGCAGGCTATGGAATAACTTTTAACTACAATTCAACTTCTTTAGTAGAGAGAGGACTAATATTATCATTTTCTTCATGAGCAGTCTTCAGTAATTTGTGTAAGTTAAGAAATTTATAGGAACAAAAGTTATTAATAATATATATGTATTATTCCACTACAATGTATAGTATCTGTAGTAATATAATCTCTCTTATCAATACTATTGATAATTATTACATTCTTTTTTTATGATTAGAATGACTAAAGTATATCAATTTCATTGATCTAAAAACATTTGATTTTACTTATTTCTATGTTGATTTTCTGCCTTCAGCTTTATTTATTTCAGCCTTAATCTTAATTCTTTACTTTCTTCTGCTTACATCTGATCTACTTTTCCTTTATTTCTAGTTTCATAGAGTAGACACTGAGGTCATTAATTTGAAACTTTTCCAATATTCTAATATTGGCACTATATTTGCAAGTAAGAAGGTGGAAAGTGATCCAGATTTTTTTTGACTGGCAGTTGGCCGTATTCAAATAATAAGAACAAACATGAAAAAACATCCAGGCCATCAGAATCTCTACAGTACACTACATTCTTATCTCATTTGTGAGAGCCCTCAGTGGAAAGCATTGATACAAGGGTCAAATCAAGAGACATGTACCAAGTATAATAAAGAAAAAGCATCCCACCAGCAGTGCAGAAGTGTCCCCTTTTCTCCACATCCACACCAACATCTGGAGTTTTGGGAATTTGTTAAGCAGGCTACTCTTACTGGAGTTAGGTGGTATCTCAAAGTGGTTTTGATTTGTATTTCTCTGATAATTAAAGAAGACGAGCATTTTTTATGTGTCTGTCTACCATGTGCCTGTCTTCTTCAGAGAAGCTTCTGTTCAGGTCTCTTGCCCATAGTGAAATGGGATCATTTGTTCTTTTTTTATTGATAAGTTTGAGTTCTCTGTGGATTCTGGTTATCAGATCTTTGTTGGAAAAGTAGCCTGCAAATATCCTCTCCCATTCTGAGGGCAGTCTACTTGCTTTACTTACTGTGTTCTTGGCAGTGCAGAAGCTTTTTAGTTTGATCAGTTCCCAGTAATGTATTTTTGGTTTTGCTTCAATTACCCTAGGGGGTCTTCCTCATAAAGTTTTCTCCCAGACCAATTTCTTCAAGTGTTTCTCCTGCACTCTTTCCAAGAATCTTTATGGTTTCATATCTTAGGTTTAAGTCTTTTATCCAGTGAGAGTCAATTTTTGTTAGAGGTGAAAGGTGTGACTCCAGTTTCAGTTTTCTACAAGTTGCCAATCAATTCTCCCAGAACCATTTGTTAAATAGGAAGTCTTTCCCCCAATTTAAGTTTTTGATGGGCTTATCAAAAATTAAATGATTATAAGTGTCTAGGCTCATCTCTTGGTTCTCAATTCTATTCCATACATCTATCTCTCTATTTTTGTGCCAATACCATGCTGTTTTGATCACTATAGATTTATAGTTTAGTCTGAAGAGTGGTAGCATGATTCTACCTGATTTGTTTTTATTTCTGAGTAATATCTTGGCTATTCAAGGTTTTTTCTGATCCCATATAAAATGCAGTACTAGTTTTTCCAGATCTTTAAAGTATGACAGAGGTGTTTTAATGGGAATTGCATTAAATCTGTAGATTGCACTACTGGTGGGAATGCAAGCTAATACGTTCCTTTTGGAAAGAAGTTTGGAGAACACTCAGGGATCTAAAAATTGACCTGTCACTGGATCCTGCAATTCCTCTAAGAGGAGTATATACAAAAGACAAAAAATACGTTTGCAAAAAAGATATTTGCACCAGATTATTCATTGCAGCTCAATTCATTATAGTCAAGTCATGGAAGAAGCCCAAGTGCCCATTAACCCATGAATGGATTAATAAATTGTGGTATATGTATACCATGGAATACTGTGCAGTCTTAAAAAAAGATGAAATCTTTACCTCTTTTATGTTTACATAAAGGGATCTGGAACACATTCTCCTAAGTAAAATGTATCAAGAATGGAGGAAAAAGTATTCAATGTACTCAGTACTTCTATGAAACCTACTTACATTTACTCACACTTTCTTATGAAAGATAGAACACAAATATAGCCCAAGATGAAGGAGAGAAATGGAGTGGAAAAGGAGTGGGGGAGGGGTATGACAGAGGGAGGGTAAAAGGCAGGACCACACCTATGGAGCATATGATAAGGGTACAAGTCAAATCTGTCAAGTGTAGAACATAGATGTTTTGGTACAATAATCAAGTAAATGAGGTGAAAGCTATGTTGATTGGTTTGATCTAACCACGTCAGATTCTATTAAAAAAAAATTCAGCACATTGTACCCCACATATGCATATTCATGATCTATATGTATTTGACTTAAAAAAAATAATGCATGACTGGTATCTGATCAAATTAAGAAACTTCTGCACTGCCAAGAACACACTAAGTAAAGCAAATAGATAGCCTTCAGAATTGGAGAGGATTTTTGCAAGTTATATCTCCAACAAAGATCTAATAACCAGAATCCACAGAGAACTCAAATTTAATACTAAGAAAAAAAAAGTGATCCCTTTTCATTGTGGGCAAGAGACATGAACAGAAGCTTCTCTGAAGGACACAGGTGCATAGTCTACAGACACATGAAAAAGTGCTTATCATTTTTAATCATCAGTGAAATGCAAACCAAACCACTCTGATACCATCTAACTCCAGTAAGAGTAGCCCACATCACAAAATCCCAGAACTACAGATGTTGGTGTGGACGTGGAGAAAAGGGGACACTTCTGCACTGCTGGTGGGAATGCAAGCTAGTATGTTCCTTTTGGAAGGAAGTTTGGAGACACTCAGGGATCTAAATGTAGACCTGCCTTTTGATCCTGCAATTCCTCTACTAGGTATATATCCAAAGGACCAAAAATCATTTGGCAATAAAGATATTTGCACCAGATTGTTCACTGCAGCTCAATTCATAAATGCCAAGTCATGGAAGAAGCCCAAGTGCCCATTGACACATGAATGGATTAATAAATTGTGATATATATGTGTATATATATATATACACACATACCATAGAATACTAAGCAGTATTAACAAAAATGGAGACTTTACCTCTTTTATGTTTACATAGATGGAGCTGGAAAATATCCTTCTTAGTAAAGTATCTCAGGAATGGAAAAACAAATATCCAATGTACTCAGTACTACTGTGAAACCAATTTATAATCACTCACACTTGCATATGAAAAATGAAACACAACTATAGCCTAGGATGAAGAATGGAAGAGGAGGGAGAGGGGAAAGGAGGGGGGTAGGTAGATAGAGGAAGGGTTAGTAGGGAGGCCACACCATAGAGCATATTGCAAGCTCAAGTTGAATCTATCAGCTGTAGAACAAAAATGTCTTAATGTTGTAATTGGGTAAATGAGGGAAGGCTATGTTGATTAGTAGGATGTAAGCACTCCAATTTGTACAAATAATCAACACATTGAATCCCATAATGGCATAAATGTATTCATAATCTATGTACAAATGACTTA
>CAUYRH010056870.1:0-74617 GCA_963574655.1 Perodicticus potto
CTGAAGCTCAAGGCCTAAAAGAGGAGACGGGGAAAGACCGGGAGAGGAACGGAGAGAGCTTCTCTCTCCCCACTTGAAATCTCTCCCTCTACCAGGAGCTTTGGTGTTTTCTGTATTCTTTTCTGTAAATCAATTCTGTCTTGCCACTGAGGGGTTGGGAGGGGAAATAATGTAATGAAGAATAATAAAATACATGTATTTAAAAAAAATAAAATAAAAAATAAAAATGTTAAATTTTAAAATATTAATAAATATTTATATATTTATAAATGCTTTATTTAAAATTGTTTTTAATATTTAAAAATATTTATAGAAATATAAAAAATAATAAAAAAATAAAAAATAAAAATGTTAAATGATGGTGTTGCATGCCTGCAAACTGATGGTATTGTAGTGTCGTATCAGTTAACAAGAGGCAATATAAATTTTTTATCAGGAAAATATAAATAGAGGAATTATATGTGACACATGGACAAAAATACAAACCTCAGATCTTTACTGGAAAATTTAAGTGCTACTCCTGAGCCATGTTACTGGGAAAAATTGAATTCAAATCCAGTCATATTGTACGTAATAAATTCAAAGCTAGTTGAAAAAATCCACCGAAGGAAAGAAGAAAAGAAACTAAAGCAATTAGGATCAGAGTTAGTGATAGTATAAGGGTGAAAGTGACGAGTCCCCTAAAATCATTTTTCTTTCTTTTTTTTGCAGTTCTTGGCCAGGGCTGGGTTAGAACCTGCCACCTCTGGTATATGGGGCTGGTGCCCCACTCCTTTGAGCCACGGGTGCCGCCCCCCAAATATCATTTAACATGCCCTGTAGTGGAAAGAGCACTGAGCTGGGATTCAGTAGATTTTGGCTCTGGTTTTGGTCTCCTCTGTCTAGCTGTAAGCTGTTGACTTCAGTTACTGAACTTTTCCCAAACTCAACTTCCTAGCCTGGGTTGACCTAAATCAGAAGTCCCCAACCTTTTTGGCACCAGGGACTGATTTGATGGAAAACAATTTTTCTACCGAGTTTGTGGGGGTGTGTGGCAGGGGGGTAGATTCTCTCAAGGAGAATGCACAACCTAAATCCCTCACATAGGCAGTTCACAGTGGGGTTCACACTCTTTAGGAGAATCGAAGGCTGTTGCTGATCTGACAGGAGGTGGAACACTCAGGAGGCGATACCACTGTTGGGGAGTGTCTGTAAATACAAATGAAGCTTCATTGCTCACCAGCTGCTCACTTCCAGCTGTGCAACTCTTTCCTAATAGGCCACAGACAGGTATAGGTCTGCAGCCCGGGGACTGGGGAATGACAGACAGATGGAGATCCTCCTAGATCTTATAATGAATCCCCCTATTGCTCTTCATACTTTGCCAAGGTTGGGGTGCTCCCAGAGTCACAGTGGGCTTCATAGAATCAGGCTCACTTAAGACACCAGAACTAGCAACAGAGATACTACTGCACTTTATAGCTGAGAAGACACTCCCAAGTTACAATCCTGTTGTCTCAACCTCCTACTTAAAGTTTCCCCTTACTGCCCAATATATATATTTTTTTTGTAGAGACAGAGTCTCACCTTATCACCCTCGGTGGAGTGCCATGGCATCACACAGCTCACAGCAACCTCCAACTCCTGGGCGTAGGCGATTCTCTTGCCTCAGCCTCCCAAGTAGCTGTGACTATAGGCGTCCTCCACAATGCCCAGCTATTTTTCTGGTTGCAGTTCAGCCAAGGCCAGGTTTGAATCTGCCACTTTCAGTTATACGGGGCTGGCACCCTACTTGATGAGCCACAGGCGCCGCCTGCTGCCCAATTTTTAATTTCACATGTACTTACCATTTCCTTTACCCTCTTTTCTGTTTAGTTTAATTCTGCCATTTTAATCTTGCCTTTTTAAGTCTCCATTATGTTAATAACAAGAATAATAGTTTTTCACCTACAAGGTACCAGTTATTTTTAAATACTTAACCTTGCTATCTTGGTTGCAACAGGTCAGGAGCTGAGTGTCTGATAAGTTATGTCACTTTTCTAATGTCAGATATGTAGTAGCTAATGAATAATAGAGTTGGGATACAATCTCGCAAAGTTTATGTTCTTTCTAACACAAAATGCTGCCTTAAAACCCCTTCCCTGTATTTTCAAACTTTTTCCAAAACACTCCTCACTCTGTAAGAGAAATGGGTCTTTTGAAACTTTATCAGAGGAATATTGGTCACTCTTCTGCATCTGAGATCCAGAGTTGCATTACCTGAGCTTCCAACCATTCTTTGACAGTCTTACATTAAATAAATTCCTCCTCTGTTGAAGCCTACATTGTCCTTTTATACTGGACTTCCCCTTTCCTATGGCCATATTCTTGTGCCCTCCTGATAATTCCTTCTATTTTGAAATACTTTGGTATCTAGATAAAGTCTTATTCTTTAAACCAGTTCTTTCAAGTTTCTAAGATAATCCAACTAATTCCGTGTTTCAATAAGAAGATTGAACATCTAAAGAGGCTAAATGATGACTTGAGCAGGACCTCACAAGGCCAGGATCTTATCCTTTGCTTCCCAGATTCAGATATTGAATTATCTCAGCATGGCCAAATGTAGCAGGCTTAAAAGAAATGACTCTCTATAACTAAATATACAGGCATCTGTTTATGAACAAGCATAGCAATTTCTTAATTTATAATGGATCATACTCTACCCATTGGACATGACTACGTCTGTCTCCTATACTTTCTTAGAAACAGAGTGAAGTGAAAGTAAGGGCATCAGGCTAAGAGAGGACAAATTAATCAAAATTACAGATCAGTATCTTTAGTATAATGGATAAATACACAGAGTACTATGGGAATAAACGGAAGGCGTTTCTTCCATGGAATAGTAGGGTCAGAGAAGGGAAGTTTGCAATGCACAGAGATGCTTGCGCTGAATTTTAAATAATGTATAGGAATCAAAGAAGAAAATGAGTACATGAGTGCATAGCCCAAAGGATAACAAGAACAAGAGAAAACTTAGAATCAACACGGTGGCATACGTGTATGTGAGGAATAGCATTTCCAGTACAGAGCTCAGGGCTGGCTTGGTCAGGATGAAGACGGAAGAGATAGGTGTTAAATTAGCGTGAAGGATATAGGAAATGAGGCAAGAGACATAGATGTAAATTAAACAATAAAGGACTTTAAAGACCATGCTGTCTTTTCTACTTTTCTGTTATCGACTATTATTCATAATCTATTGACTCGCAAATTTTATCCAAAGCCTCAGATCGTGTAGATAAATGCAGATGGGATCCCTCACTAAATACTGTACAAACATCCCAAGCAGCATATTTAAAAGAAACATATGTTTTCCAAACCTATTCTTCCTTCAGAATTCCACAGGAAACCCAAATTCCCAAGCTGGGATTCACAGTCATCTTTGAAACCTCCCGTTCTCAGAGCTATAGCAAGTTTTCAAGAAATATTTTCTGAAATATAGGACTAACAGAATGAACCATAAAAAAAAGGAGGTGTTTTGAATATTGTCTCTCCTGTAATAAATGCTTCAGCCATTGCACTCCAAATTAATTTTATAATCTACCAGTATGAGAATATATTTTCATTTATCATGTCTAAATTCAAATAATTATATTTAAAAAGAAAGATGTTATGATATTAAGCCACTATATCAGGTCACACTTGTGTATTATTTAAAAATTACTTGTACCAGTATTATAAATTTACCAGCTCAACTGCTAGATAATAGTTAAGTGAGGTAAAACATGTGGGTACAGATACAGAAATTTTTCACATATATTTCGCTTTAACTTTCAAAAATGAGCCCCTCCATAGTATTCACATTATTCTAGAAATTGCATTTTTAACTGGAAACACCTCAACTATATTCAGTTGACATTCAGCTGGCCCTGGACACAACTGTCAGAAAAACTTTTTCCAGTACAGATTCAATGCAAGGAAATCTTCATTTCCAGAATCAGATTAAGTTACAACATTAATGCCTTCAAATTAATATAGTCAATGCAAGGAAAGAGGACTATGTATTCTAATCTGGTCTTATGCCTAGTAGTAGTGGATTTGTAAATGTTTCAGTTTTTCCTATTTTCTTTGAATTACTTCTAAAAAGTCACCTGTTTAAAGTATTTATCCAAAATACGTCTGAATCAACAAATATTCTAGTTGGCTCTCTAGACGTGTGAAGGAAAAAACTTTCAAAACTAAGTAAGAAACTTTAATAAAAAGGAGAGAAGCAATTTCTCAACGTGCAACTATCTTATTTAAAAGACCACCATAATTCAGGCTGTTGTAAAGCATTCTAATAAGCTATTTCTGCTCTAGTGTAGAAACATATGATTATGGAGTGAAACATACAGAAGTAGCTTCTGAAATGTGTTTATGTGAATGTGTGTGTGTTGATAAAATGTTAGCTCTACAAATACGTTTACTGAGATAAAGAAAATGATTGACATAATTACCAAGTTCATTTTGACAAAATAGTTACTTTTACAAAAGTTTTTTAAAAAGTTAAAAATGAATTTTATTGTGCAGATTAAGTTATAACAATCTGCAGAATATAAAATTATAAAATCCCAGAATGAAACCCCAGAAGTGACTTTAGTGAAGAAAACAACATAAAACCTTGCCCACATGTATCACAACAAGCATAATCTAATTTTTTCTTTTTTACTCAGAATCACCATTTTTGATATCAATCGTAATACAAAAAAAAAAAGGAACATAGCACAGAAGAATATTGTGATATTTAGGCATATTTGCTTTAAATTAAAAGACCCTGGGACACTATGTTTTTGTTTCAATTTTCTGCTTTTCCATTGCTGCTGCTTTTTAGAGTGTCATTATGTAAATTTGTTTCTTTTTGTCTACAATTAAGCTTCATACCCAACCCTACATCAATAGTTCTTTGAGTGTTTCTTTACTACTAGATAGAATTGATGAACTTGTTTTGCTTGTTTGATTTTAGTTTCCTGGTAGTATTTCATACATGTAGAGTCTTAATATAAATGAGAGAAAAAGCTAACTGGTAATCCTTAAGTTAGGGTGGAAAATGTAAAAACCAAAAATGTAATACAAAATATAAAAAGTATAATAATGTAATTTCTTTTTAAATCAACAGATGGCAGCAACGAGGAAGGAATATTTTTCACATATGTGGAACATATTTGAATTAGTAATTACACTTATTGGCATCATAGATGTAATACTTATTGACACACGTGTCATTAACTATAATTTTGATATGGTTCAAGCAGTAGTCTTTGTAAAAATTGTTCGACTTCTTCGTTTACTACGTATTTTGAAGGTAAAGAGCAAATAAATCATGCAATTTCAAATTCCTACATATTTTTATGAAATGTAGACTAAAATCAGTTTCCTAATTTTATGACTACCACTTCATGTTGGGCTAATATTATGTTTCAAATTCTAGCTACTGTAGACAAGTATTTTGTAATATTACATTATGAATATCCAATTATATTAGAAATTCAGTTAGCACATGAAGTATAGAAATACATTTCACAGCTTTTTCTTTGACTAGCGAGCACATGAGAAATTCTACATTAATGTACACCATGTAAGTACAAGTTAACCTCAGAGTAATGTTTATATCTATAGGCACCTAGGGAACAAAAGATGAAAATCAACAAAACAAACAACCATGCAAACCATTCATAGGGACAAAACAAATAGCATACGTTCATACAAATCAAGGAAAAAAATACACATTTCCTGTTATTTTCAGTTCACCCTATTATATAATCATGGTATCAAAAATGATATATCTAATATATGTTTCTATTATTTTCCATATGATTATTCTAGTGAACATAATACTCATTCCATCACAAGGCATATAAGTGTATAAAAGAATTGAAAGTACCTACCATGCTTGCATTTTTCAGAATCAATATTATCCTAACAGAGGATGTACTCTCTCTTCCCCCAACTGCATCTTCTGCCTTTTTCTCTATACATACAAAAATAAGATACACACACACACACACACACACACAAGCACTGTGGTAGATACAAAGCTAAATAAAACAAAGTTCATCTAAAGATAAAGCTAACAGAATCTTTACATTTAGATCTTTCTTACATACATTTAAACATAATTTTGCTACTAAGAGGCATAAGCCAACCAACTATAAAGTATATAAATAGTAGCTCCTTTATTTTTTTAGTATTCTGAGGAACTGTAAGTAATGCTAGGGTGCAATTTGACCTGCAGAAGGTGCATCTCATGTAGTGTAATGACTGATTAACTCCTGACAAGGCGATAGAGACAGCCTACCAATTAATTTAGATGAAAAACTGATGAACTACCTAAGATGATGAACTACCTTGTTTACGTAATCAAGAAGCTCTGAACCCTTATCTTATGTCAAACGGTCGGCCCTTCAAATATGAAGACAAATTTGATATAAGGTCTGTCCCTAAGAAGCTTATTGTACAAGAAAAATGACAAATAATCTACGTATTCTAATGTTACATGGTACTGTAAGTACAAAACAGGAATATGTACAGAATGCTGGTTGGACAGAAAGGACTTCCTTTGTTAGGTGATACTTGGGCTGAACCCCAAAGATGAGTATAATCTCTTTGGCGATTAATGGCTCATGGTCAGGGGGTAGAGTTCAAAGGTTGTGCAATACAGATAGGAAACAAAGGGAACAGCAAATTACTAAAGCTAGGGGACTGTGCAGTGGTAACAAATAACCCAGAAACTTTAATCCTTTACAAAGAATTAAGGAGACGGAGAAGAGAAGTTAATTTGGGGTTCTAATAAGCAGTATGGCTGTGGTGGATTCTTACCTGAGGGAACCGTCTAATAAGAAATTTAGTAGGAGATTTCGCATATAAAAATGACAGTACTTTACATAGATATTTTGTGACCTAATCCCAAAAAATTTATTACATTTTTCCAAGAATTTAAACTAGCTGAAAATAGCATCAAATTCTTTATAAGGAAAATAAGTAAAGAATAAAGTTTTAAACTTCATAAAGGTGCCCAATATTATTAGTCTCAGGGAAATAGTTATTGTCACAAAGTTATCAAGACACCATAAATAAAATAAGTAAGAACATTGACAGGTTACAGTATTTACCTTTAAGGGCAGTTCCTTACTATTACCTATGTTGGTTAAACTCATCAGCATATAATTAAATAGTATTTGTACAGTTTATATGAAATTATATCCCCTTTTTTTCAGCTCATTACACCAAAGTTGCTGCAAATAATAGATAAAAAGATGTGTCATCAGCTGTCCTTTAGGTATGCCATACTAAAAGGATATGTCCAAGGTGAATCAGATGTAATGACTATAATTGATCAGATTGCAAGTTCTAAACAGGCTAAACAGGTGAGGAAAACCTTACATAATAAGGAAAGAGTTCAATCCCCCTGCCTCTCAGGTGTCCTCACCCATCATGTTCTCTATTTATGTAGATATAGTCTTTGATTTCCTGATTTGCTAATTTGTGTAATAAGTTTAACTAGTTGACATTTAAATTACTCAAATACCTCTTCACTAAAATGTCTGTGCCATATTATCAAGTTGCAAGGCTCTTGGAAGGCACCTTTCTGTCTTTGTGGGGCCTATCATGAAACCAATGTGTGATTGGTCATGATCAGTCAGGCTACAGATGCATTCCATGGGAAATATTTGAAGGTGACAAGTGACAGCAGTGTTGAGCACTGAGAGCTTCCTCATAATGCCCAAAAGCTCCTTCTTTCTTTTTCCATTCTTGTTTTCCCCATGGTATACAGTAATGGAAATAAAAGCAACTAATTTGGCAAGTACAAAGAAGAAAACAATAATTCAGAGGGAAACCTATCCTCATTGCATTATTATGCAGATGAGAAAAAAGTGACTCAGAGAACTTAAATGAGTCTGCCCAAAATTAAATAGCTAGTAAACACTAAAGACAATGCAAGGTCCAAAATTCTAGATTTTTTTTCAATATTGAGACAAATTAATATGATATGTGTCCACGAGCCATCCTCATGTGCCAATTTTGAGGCTCTCATAAAATTGAAAGTACCTACCATGCTTGCATTTTTCAGAATCAATATTATCCTGAAGTAAAATTTCTGGAAATCTGCCTAATCCTACTTGTCATCTTCATCACCAGTCCTACTGAAACTAAGAGTGCTGCAGCACAAAATTCAATTCTAACCGCTGGAAAGCTCTCCATTTCTTTAAATTTATTAATTTAGGTTAAAAATCCATCAGTTGCAAATGACATCTTATAAAAGTCTGTTTTTCCAGTGAAGATTAACATTTCTTTTGGTCCTTAGATGTTATTAAAACGGGTAACAAAGAATATAGAACATGCTATGAAAGAGCTAGGTAAGTGGCTGTCATCCTAAATATTTACCATGACCGTCTCTTATGATCACTAGTTCAGAAAGGCCATGTTTTTTTAATAACTAGAACTCATTTTTAGAGAAAACCTACTCAGTAATAATGATGAAATGTGATCTTATTTTCATGAGATGGAAATAATATATTTCTTCTCCACACTTGTTCTCTCTGCCTTATACAACAATGAACATAATTTCTGTTTATATGAATTAGCATGCCATGATCATGCATGCATTATAGCCCTTATGAATTATTTCTTCCAAACCAGAAATACATTCCCTTTTGAGTGACACAGGAAAGAAGTTACTTTTTACCTTCACTTGCCACAGAACTGCCATTTAAAGAGTTAGGTCTTGGCAATGAGTTGAAATCAAAAGAGAGTCTATTAGGTCTGCTGGGAGGCCCTATGCCTGAACATGCCAACAGCCTATTCTCTGAGTCATGCCAAGTCATACTCCTGGTGCAGGACAAAATGCAATAGAACAGACAGACCCCCTTAGTATAATGTTGATGTGTGAGGAGGAGAAAAGGGTTTTGTACCGGATGGTGGGCTGCAAATGGACATGGCAAGCATGGAAATGAGGTCAGTCTTGAGAGATCTTCAAATGGCAGATAGTTATCAAGTCAGATAAGAGGTCATGACCAAGGAGAAGCCCAAATGTAAAACCTAAGTGGATGAAATTTTCACAGGCATTAGGAATCCAGATGAGACAGGCAGAAGAGCATAGATGTATGAGTCATCTCATCTAGATGCATTGGCAAGGTGAATGGGAAGAAATAAATGAATGAGAGAAATAAATCAGAAGCCATATCTAAGCATAGTCTGTAGTTAAAAATCCTAATTCAAGCAGAATTTGAAAGTAGGTCATGCACTCCAAGTAGCCTCCCGTCCTTCACACAAGTATGACCATTAATCCTAGGGTATGGACTTAGGCAGAAGTGTAAGCACTGCCAAGATAAGGGCAGGCAGAACTCTGGCACTACTAGGGAATAATAACTGATTGCAATGACCTCTTCAGGAAGAAATATACTTCCCTGTAAGAAGGGTGGTACTCTAAGAGTTTTTAGAACAGAAATACTAGCTTAAACATTTAAAACATTGTTCTTATTTCACCTAAAAATATTTTCTTATTTTCAGGCTACTTAGAATATGATCACCCAGAAATCACTGTCACCATGAAAACAAAGGAAGAGAGTAATGTCATGCTAAATATGGCTAAAGAAATTATTAAGGTTTTCAGGTCAAAAGGAATTATTTATAAAATCGAAGGTACTGAAATTAATAAGGTAAGGGAGGATATTGTTAAAGCAAATATATTGACTTGATGTATAGTCATTTATGTTCTTCAATCCTACTTTTGACTCTTTCCATTTTGACCATTCCTAAGATATGAAAATCTCTCTTAAAATAATTATCAAAATACAAGCACCCATCATAGACAGTTTCCTTCCTACAGTCCCAATGGTCAACTTCTTTTTTGATTTCTGCTACAATGAGGGACAACCTCTTTCTCTGCTTTGCTCCCAAACCAAGCATTTGATAAATCTATTCTTTATCCTAGACTGCAGTGGGAATTACATTATGTTCTTGGGAATTATCTGTAACCCTAAAACAATGTTTTCTATATAAATGATAACTTATGAGAACATGCAATTATAAGGTTTGGATTGACTACATTTCCTTTGTATAAGTTATATAAATGATAACATGATATGTAAAAAGATAGAAAGGGATGCTAACCTATTCTTGAAGTACAAACTTAACATCAAAGGTGGAAATAATATACCAAAAAAAGCTGTAAATACATATACAAAACTTCTGAGCATAATAGTAGTGAACTGAATTGGGTAGTATTATCAAATGTGTAATATACTTCATTTAAGTAGGTTTTATCTCTCAAAATAGCTAAGTGACTTACACAGACATGAAAAAACCCACCTGATAAAACTCAGCCCTCATTCAGAATGTTCAAAACAACCTTGGAAGGCTAATAAGAAAAGGAACGTCCTTAACTTGATGAAGAGTATATTTTAAAAGTCAGCAGCAAACACTATGTTAGCAAAACATTAAGTACTATTCCTATTAAAGTCAAAAAACCAAAAGAACAACGAGTGCCCTTCCAACTATTGAATATTCTGCTGGAGGTCTTAGCCAGTCAACAAAAAAAGGAAAAGAAATTCAAAGACTGAAATTTTGAAAAGAGGATAAAATTTCTATTATTTGCTGATTGTTTAATTAAAAATCCTAGGAAATTAACCTAAAAAGAGTAGGACTAATAAAAGAATTTGATAAGGTTTCCAGAAATAAAATTAATATACATTTTCCCCAATAAAAAGTGTAGAAAGATAGTCTATTCAGAATTGCAATTTAAAACTCTAAATGGTTAAGTAGAACCTAACATAAGGTAGGTAACACTCATGTAGCAAGAACTGAAAAATTCTGCTGAATATGTGTGTTGCAAGGGGTTGACAAACATTTTCTATAAAAGGTAGCAAATTAAATATGCTACAATTATTAAATTATGCCATTATAATACCTAGACAACATACAATTAAATAGACATGGTTATGTTCCAAAAAAATGTTACTAAAGCTGGTATCAAGCCAGTGTTGGCCCACAGGCAATAGTTGCAACTTATGCCATAGAGAATCAACTGGATAAATCTCAAAAACATAATATTGAGCAAAGGAAACCTAATACAAACAAGTGTATTTTTTTCGTGAGATAAAGGTATAAATCAGAAAAAGATAAACTATGATAAGAGAAGAATCATGGTTATCTTTGGTTAGAAGTAATTATTAAAAGAGACCTTAAGGAAAGACTCTGTGGTAGCAAATGTCTTATTTCTTAATCTGGGTGCTAATTATAAATGTTTCTAAAAACATTCTAAATGTTTTTAGAAACATTTGTAAAAAACTGTTCTAAAAAATTTTTTTTAAAAATTTTGAGGGGGTTAATGTGAGGGTACCAAGTCAAAATATCTGATTTTGTTAGGCAGAGTCCCTCTTGTGGTTACGTCCCCCACTCAAAAGGTGTGCTAAACACCACCACCCCCACCACCCTGTGCCCATTCAGTGGGAACATCCCCCACAACTTGAAATGAGTTTGTCTCCTTTGTGAGCATGCATTAAATTGCCTACTGGCTTCATATTAGTATTGAGAACATTGGATAATAGCTTTTCCACTCTTGTGATACTTTACTAAGAAGAATGTGTTTCAACTCCATCCAAGATGTGAAGTCACTAAAGATGTTTACACTTTGTGAATAATCTTTGAGGGAACGTTTTTGATTTGTACACTTTTTCACACCAATAAAAAGGTTTACTTTTAAAAATTAAATCTATGACTTCAAAATAATGATCACCCACAGAGACAAGAAATGCTATCAGGCAGCAGTTCTCAACCTGTGGGTCGCGACCCCTTAGTAACAATGAAAAATTCATCACAGCATTAAGAAGGCTGAGAACCACTGCAGGGGAAAGGGCTTGGAGGTTTTCATAATAGAACAAAAATCTCAGGAGATCAATAATACAGAACAGTACAAAGACATAGTTGTTTTAAACATTCTTCAAGCAGCAGGTCGGTTCATCTTCTTTCTTAAATTTTGTGGTTTTAGTTAATCATGGACAAAAAAAGACAAGTGCTTGATTTTCAACCTTTCATCAAGCCTCTTACTATTGAAGACGCTCTATATCATATTCCATGGCTAGATAAAGATCCAGACCATATAGATTTCATTCAGGTAGTATTTTTATTTCCTAGTAATATTATCTTTAATGTACCAACTAATAATCATTTTAAAAATAAGGATTTAACTGTGATACTGTCTAGCTTAAAATTTTCTAAATGTTCCTTATTGCCTATAGTATAAAAGCAAAACCCTTGTAAATGATATGAAAAATCCTTCCACAGTCTGTCTTTTGCATACCTCTCGACCTTCTGTTTCCCATTTGCCACATACTCCCTATGCTGTATTTGTACTGAACTATTTATGATGTCCCACATGCTTTACACTGTTTTCTAATTCCTTCGCCTCTGTGTGCTATTTATTTTTCTTGAAATGCCCTTTCTTTTAATCTTGTTGTTAAACTTTTCCTGCTTATTGCTCCTCTGGAAATATCTCCACCAGAGACACTCAGAAAAGTGGGTATTACAATCAAATGACCCACCAGAAGACAATCACCTTGTGGTCCATCCTGAGTTTGGAGGACCATTGTTGCCACCATTGCATCCAGTATATGACATCTTTAGCATTGTGTTAGGTACAGCCTATTACAATTATATGTACATCTCTCTCTCTTTCCTATTGTAATTTTTAGCTTGTCCATCTTTTGATACCCATCCCCTAAAATTTACACAATGCGTAGTAAGTGCTCAATAAGTGTGGAATGAACAAATAAATGAATCTAAATCTAACTTGTTCTAACAATATTCTTCTTCTGTATCTATTTTTTACCAAAAGAATAAATATATTTTCACCTGCTTAATATATTTTGAATAAATGAATTCTTTGTTTACTTTGTCAACTATTTAGACTAGAGCATGAGGCTATTTATGTTTCATTAGCCTACATCTGTTGCCATTACTTTTCATCCAGATAAAATATTTTCATCTTCTCAATAAATTCATATTCCTAGATTATTTCTCTTCTAATCCATATATAAACACTCTACCTAAAATTATATATATAAATGAATATAAACATCCATCTTCCTTTCTCTCTATTCCTATTTTCTCTTACAATTTCATTACTAAAATGATATCTCAGATAATACCAAATGACATTTACTTTAAAAATGTAAAACTCTTTTCAAAATGTAAACTTTAATGCTACCTACCGCCTTTAAAATATTATTCATAGCTTATGTATCTGGTGGTATTTTTTAGGAAAGAGCCAGAGTTGTAACATATGATTGTGGAAATGATATATTTAAAGAAGGTGATGAGCCCAAAGGAATTTATATAATTATTTCAGGCATGGTGAAGGTAAGACAGTGTTAACAAACACACTTATGAACATTAGCTTTTAAAAACTTTATAAAACTGAAAAATGATAGCTTTCAAAAACTGTATAGTTCCTTTTTTTATGACAGCAACTACCAAGTAAATGACAATTTCCATATCCAAACAATGGAAAACATTACCTTTTAAGCCATACTTTCTTCTAGATAACAAGAAACCACCAAAGGAATCTCCTTTTAACATGAAAAATTGTAAATTGTTATTCACCTTATGTTCATCTTAGTTGGATATTTTGCCATTCTACGATGGCTGTAGGTTGGCTGAGTAGAAGGAATCAGAAAGATCGAAATATGTAAAAATTCTTTGTGTCTAAATCATTGCTAATTTAATAAATTTCTTGAAAAGGAATGAGCAATAAGTATTCTCAGGTTAACATGTATAAATTAAAGTTGTCTAAAGCAAGGTGCAAAGACTCATAAATCAGATTGTTTCAGTAACACAAGTTAAATGGCATGTGTGTTTTTCTCCTTCTTTTGTTTCTGAACAGCTTAAACGATCAAAGCCAGGTTTAGGGACTGAGCAAATACCAGAGTCAGAGGAGAAAGATTATTCGATAATTTACACAGACTATGTACTCAATGGAGAAATAATAGGAGAGATAAACTGCTTAACTAATGAACCTATGAAATATTCTGCCCTCTGCAAAACTGTAGTGGAGGTCAGTATACACCACCTATGACTTACTATTGTATCCTGTTAAGTATTTAATATCAAATTTGTATTTAGTACAAGTTTACAGTCCAGTTGCCCATTATTTTATAAACATAAGAATGATAAAGAAACGAAACTTGTGATAGAATTATATTACCTAGTGTACAGTCCTGGCAGAATGGGTTGTGAAAGTTAACCTACCATAATGAAAGGGGATTTAAGCAGAAAAACTGGTTACATGAGCTCTTTCATGGACAAATTGGGAAAGATATGTTAACTATCAATACTATAATTTGAAGTATAAGGGAGAGCTAGAATATATCAATAGAAAGTTGAACAAAGTGGATGGGTTTTCCTAGACAACACTGAGGACATAATCTTCAAAGTATCAGGGGTTCCCAGTGGCGTACATTGAATCCAAAAAGAATAATGGCCGTAAACAATTGAACCCCATAAATCTGTAAAAAATCCATAAGTTGGTAATGAAACTAAATTTTGTTTATTTCCAGTAAGGTAGCTAGGATATCATTTTATTATTCTGAAAACGGATTTTTTGAGGGAAAGAATTAAACATTTGTCTTGTCTTTCCTATATGAACCCTTTTAAAGTAACGACAACAACAACAGAATGATTTTGAAAAATTCTTCTGGATAGAAGAATTCCAGCTAACAAATGCAAAAACAGACAATCAGAAAATCAACATTTTTTTCATCTCTAGTAAAAATATGGAGTTAGGCAAGAACTACCAACTGATGCCAAGACCACTAAGTGGAATGCTTAACAGGAACTTTATAATGAAGGGAATACCACCCAGAACACTGATCAACCTTAGCATCACTAAAAGTGGGACAACCAGGCACAATGTTTACCTCATAATTTGTTGGAGCACATGTATTAGCATCACCCAGGGAGCTCCAAAAGTTCCCAGGTTGAACCACTTTATAGAAAATACAATAAGTGGCTCTGCACCTATAGCTTAAGCAGCTAGGGTGCTACATACACCAGAGCTAGTGGGCTGGAATCCAGTCCAGGCCTGCCAAACAACAATGACAACCACAATCAAAAAACAGCCGGGTGTTGTGGAGAGTGCCTGTAGTCCCAGCTACTTGGGAGGCTGAGGCAACAGAATCACTTAAGCCAAAGAGTTTGAGGTTGCTGTGAGCTATCATGCCACAGCACTCTACTGAGGGCAACATAGTAAGACTCTGTCTCAAAAAAAAAAAAAAAAATACAGTAAGAAGAGAAACAAATTACTTGAAACTAGTAAAGAATAATTTGCTAAATTTAGAAAGTGGGTGATTCTAAGGAACAAATAATATGATTTCTTCAATAAATCATTACCATAAAAAGTGTGTGGAATGAGAAGAGAAGCAAGCACAGAAAAATTATTTAAAATGGATTTGAGAGATACAGTAACCAAATATAATTGTTCTACATGAAGAAACCAGAGTCTATTTGGGGCAATTAGGAAATTTTAATATACAGACTATTAGGTGATATTTTAATTTGCATTAGGTAATTACATGTTATGCCTTTAAAATGTCTCTATCATTCAGTGATGTATATTAAAATATTTTAAAGTTCAATTATATAATACCTAATATTGGCATAAAAATACTCTAGCTTTCTGCTTCAGGAAGCCTCTAAATATTCAGTAATTTACATGTCTTTAAGCCACATTTTATTCTTTTAGGAGGAGAAGTCCTTTTTTTAAATTTAATTCTTTACTAAATCATAACTGTACGCATTTATGGGGTACAATGTGATGATTTGATATACAATGTGGAATGCTTAACATAACTGTCACCTCACTTTTTGTAAATTGAGGAGCTTTCAAGTAGGGAACATAAATGTTAAGTATTAAAATTTCTTCATGTTGATTATTGACCATGACAAATATGTAGTGTCCATCCTTTTCTTGCCTTCCTATTTGCTGGTTTAGATCCAATTATATCTGCAAATAAGATTGCAACCCCTGATATTTTCTGATTTCCATTGCCTGTATTATAGATGTTCATCTTCACCTTGAGTCTTTTTTTATCCTTTGAGGTAAGAAGAGTCTCTTGTAGGCAACAGATACCTGGCCTGAGTTTTCGTATGTAATCAGCCAACCTGTGCCTCTTTTTTTTTTTTTTAAATTGGGGATTCATTGCGGGTACAAAGAACCAGGTTACATTGATTGTTTTTGTTAGATAAGGACTCTCCTGTAGTTGTGTCCCACCCCCAAAAGGTGTACCACATCCCTTGACTTCCCACCGCTCCCTCCATCCCTTTCATAATACTCCCCACCCGCCAACCCCCACCATGTAATAGGACCTTAATTGTCCTCACATCAGAATTGAGTACATAGGACTCTTGTTTCTCCATTCTTATGATGCTTTACTAAGAATAATGAGTTCCACATTCATCCAGGTTAGAGGACAATTTAAGCCATGCACATTAATTGAGAGAGTGGATGGGGGTGGCACCTGTGACTCAAGGAGTAGGGGACTGGCCCCATATACCATGGGTGGCGGGTTTAAACCTGGCCCTGGCCAAAAACTGCCAAAAAAAAAAACAGAAAAGAAAAGAGAGAATTGATAGGTACAGTAGTGTTTTGGCCATCTTCTTTTTCAAAGGTCCAGTGCATATTTTTAATCCTTTCACCATTGTAGAAGTTAATTTCTGTTCAATAGATTCTGGTTGAGTTTACTTTGAAGATAGACCATTGTGCTGGTCATTATGGAAAGTGGGTCTGAGTATTTCCTGGAGAGCTGGTTTAGTTATGGCAAATTTCCTCAACATGTGGTTGTCAGTAAAGTATTTGATTTCTCCATCACAAACAAAATTCAGTTTAGCTGAATACAAGATCCTGGGCTGAAAGTTGTTTCATTTTAGAAGCTTGGGCATCCTCTTCTGGCTTGAAAAGTTTTAGCTGACAGATCTGCGGTCATCCTATTATTTTTCCCTTTGTGTGGAATGCTTTTCTTAGGTCTAGATGCTTGCAGGATTTTTCTCTTTCATATTAACTTTGGCAAAGTTAATTACAATGTGTCTAGGAGATGTTTATTTGGATTGAGTCATGCTGGGATTCTGAAACATCTATTATCTGAATTTCTGTATCTCCTGCAATGCTTGGGAAATTCTCCTCCATAATATCTTGGAGCAGAAGATCGGTGCTTTTAGGACCATCATCTTCTCCTTCAGGAATCCCTAAAATTTGGAAAATTCCATCCCTATAATTCAAATGTTTAATCTTTTGGAATGATCCCACAACTCTCTCAGGGAATGTTGTGTTCTTGTTTTCCATTTTTTGCCTATTTGAATGCTTGAGATCATTCAAAAACCTGTCTTCAATTTCTGAGATCGTTTCTTCTGCCTGCTCAACTCTATTGCTGAGGGACTCTACTGTATTTTGAAACTCCTCAAATAACTTTTTCACTTCCTTGAGCTCTGCTATATCTTTTTTCATTATGTCCATATCCTTGGTGACTTTGTCCTTTAATTCATTAATTTCTTGAGACAGCTTTTAAACTACTCTTTGGATTTCTATTTCCATCTTTTCTCCAATCTATTCATCTTATTTGGCATCCATATTCTGAATTCTACTCCTGACAATTCAACTATTTGTCTATGAATGGCATCTTCTGTTGTATCTCCTTTGTCATTCCTTGAGAGCATCTGTGAAAACTATGCAACTAACATACCTAGTGGTGATAAACTAAAATCCTAAGATTTAGAGCAAGACAAAGATGCTTGCCTTATTCTCCCATTCAGTATTACAGTGGAATTCCCAATTAGTGCGATAAGGCAAGATAAAAGAAATCACCTGGCATAAAAATTACAAAGAAAGCACTAAAATTATCCCTGCAGGTGACCTAGCCACATTTTTGTAATGCTCAAGAATCTACCAAAAACAGAATTTATAATGAAATTAGCAAAGTGGCAAGATACAAGTCCAAATTCTAAAAATTAATTGTACTTTTATATACTAGTAACAGTTGAAAATGAAAATTAAAAAAAATTATAACAAACATAAAAACACAAAATGGACAGGCTTAAAGTTAATGAAAGACATACAATGCCACTACAATGAAAACTATAAAATATTTTCTAGAGAACTTAAGGAAAATTTAACTAAGTAGAGAAGTTTACCTTCTTTGCAGAATGGAAGCCATAACATTATTAAGATGTCCATTTGTCCCAAATTGATCCATAGGTTTAATGCAATTTCTATTGAAATTTTAGAAGACTCTTTCTTTTATAAACATTAACAAATTGCTTGTAAAATTTAAATGGAAATGCAGAGAACCTATAATAGACAACACAAATTTGATAAAGAATTGTGTTAGATGATTTGTGCTACGTGATTTAAAAATATGCATCCATTGCAATTAAGACCATGTGTACCAGCTTTAGTTCAAGACATATAAATCAATGGAATAAGAAATAGAATGGGAGGGGAGGGGGGAGGATGGGGGAAAGGAGGGTGATTGGTGGGATCACACTTACAGTGCATCTTACAAGGGTACAAGTGAAAATTACTAAATGTAGAATATAAATGTCTTCATATAGTGATTAAAAGGCCATGAAGGCTATGTTAAATAGTTCAATGAAAATATTTCTGATTGCATATGAAGTCAGCACATTGTGCCCCATGATTGCACCAGTGTAAACAATTATGATTTAATAAAAATTAAAAAAAAAAAAAAAGAAGAAGATGAGAGGAAGTGCAGGTCTGGGCCAGGTTGAACCAAGTGTGGTGATTTGAAGACATAGAAATTTAATGATACGAAGACTTAAAAGACTCCTTTAGTTCCTGAAAATAACTAAAATATCCCTTACCTTATATAATTGAGAAAGAAAGGGAAATGATACGAATTTTTGGACCACTGATAACAGAAAGTGTTGCCAATATTTAAAGATTCAAAGGTTCAAATGGTTCACCGCAGGTACTGCCACCACCACCCTCATTATCACAAGCATCATTACTATCACTGAACAGCTAGTAGATTGACTTTATGTACACAGCTTCATTCAATTCTCACAACCCAATCAGCTTACTGTTTTAATTTAAATTCTAGTTTTATAAGTGAGGTAATAAATTAGGTAGTTTTTTAAAAAACTTCATAATCTGCAGGACAAACTCCTTTTATTCACTGAGTTATAATGTTACCCACAATGATAAAGTGCTTTGAAAATTGTAGTTGTTACAGACTTGTAAGCAGTTATCATCATCATTGGTAACAATGTGAGTCATTATTTGAGGGACAGTTTATATTCATCCTTCTGTGATAGAAAAAACAAACAACTATAAACAACTCATAGCTCTGGTAGAATCCATCTTCTTATATATTTTAGGTGTATCAGTTAGGGATGAAATGTTTGGTATTTAATATAAAAGGGGTCTTCATAAAGTTCAAGTAAAGTGGATATTATGAAAAAATTATACACGAATTTCAACATTATTTTGCACTAAAATAAACTCTTAGTAATCATTATAGCATGTCTGAACAGGATCTAGGTTGAAGAACTTGGAAGAATCCAATAAGTCTTTGAAAAGAGCCCGTATCAGACCAACATAAATTCTACTAAAATTGAAGCAAAAACACCCTATGTATGGTGAAGCTTGGCTGGAAAAGGGTGAAATCATTGATGCTTTACAAAACGTTTATGGGATAACAGCTTAAAGAAATCAACAGTTTGCAAATGGATAACTCATTTTAAGAAGGGATGAGATGATGTTGAAGACATCAAGGGCATCAAGGTCCCGAAGCACTTTGGAGAAATGAGAGAAGAGAGGAAACGTGGCTTTACTAGTTCAGTGGTGCAGACAAAGCACAGTCAGAGCAATGGCGGCCGAGAGGTGGGAGTGGTCCAGGTAAAGCAAAGGGGACCCACCAAGAGCAGAGGTCAAGGCATTTTGGTCGCCGACTTTCTGAATAGCCGAAGGACAATAACATCTCTTATTATGAGAGCGTTTTAAGAAAGTTAGCAAAACTTCACCATGAAAATACTTGGGAAACTTTATAAGAGAGTCTTTGTCCACCACAAAAATGCTCCTGCTCAATCCAGTCATCAAACGAGGGCAATGTTGTGAGAGTTTTGATGAGAAATCATTGAGGATTCACCTTATAGTCCTGATTTGGCTCCTGTTGACTTTATTTCCTACTCTTTTAAAAGAGTCTTTTAAGGTCACCTATTTTTTTTCAGTTAATAATGTTAAAAAGACTGAGTGCACTCACACGGTTAAATTTCACAGACACTCAGTTCTTTAGGGACGGACTAAGTGACTGGTATTCTTACCCAATATCTTGAACGTGATTGAGTTTATATTGAGAAGTAAAGTTTACATTTTTCAATTTTTATTCTTTAATTCCATTTTCCTTGAATTTTTTAAAAGTCCTGTTATATAAGCAGAACTGATTTGTTAATTAAATTTCTTATAAAATTGATATCATGTTCTAGTTATTAACTCTCACATGTTAAACTTTAGGATAACGATTCCTATATTTCCTTAACAACATATAAATATAGGGAGGGAGGGGAGGGGAGACTGAGAGAGAGCGCTATGTTTTGAAGACCATATTTCCACCAAAACAAACCAAACCAAACCAAACCTGAAAAATTCAGTCAAAATCTGGGAGAAAAAGGCAATCCAAATAGTTAGTTGGCACTCTCTTGGCAAATCCTTGACACTAAATTTCAGTTGTGATATCATTTTGCCCACAGTTTAGACTCAATTTCAGTTAGTTCTGGACTGACATTCACTTTTGTATGTTTTCAAATGATTAGATGACATTTTTTCTACAATTAACATTCTTCATTATATTTTTATGTCATTGCTCTGGACATAACTTTATGCTACAAAAGTGATTGAAGTATTTCTCACACTTAAATATTGCTTCCATAACATATTACATTATTTTAACTCCTTTTCTCTAGTCTATTTTTATTTCTTTTCCTTTATAGGAAATTGCCATGTACTATTCAATCTTTCTCTGGATTAAATCTAAAATAAAAGGGAAAGCTGTTAATGAAGAATGAGGCTAATTCAGCATTTTGCCCAGGTGTTGTAGGTTGGGTGAATGGGGAACATATTTGATGTATATCATATGAATGGTGTGAATATTTACATTCCAACAAAAATAAACCATGATTGTAATATTCACTCCCAATGAAAAATATATAGCGCAAAACATTTCTAAGTATTAAGTGTTCTAACACCTCTCTTTCCATTTAAATATTTACAATTCCTATCAAATGATTGATGTGCTTTATATCAGAGAATCAACATAAGATTTCCATAAGACAATAAGCTGCCATTGTGCCTGAGATCTTGTATTAAAGTATGTATGATAAATACATTTGAAATTTTAAGTTTCAAGCTTCTCGTGTTTTTAGAATGTGCAGTTTTCCAACTATCTATGTGGGTTGTCTTATATTATTTTGTGTGATTTAAATCCTAGCCTCTTATTTTAATACTTAGATGCATTGTTGTGGCATGTGCATGGCCAACTAGATTGTATTCTTCATAAAACCTGGGACTGCCTGAATGGTAACAAATTGTTCATCAGTAAAAATTGTTTTTTGTAAGTGTATTTGTCAATTTTAAGAGTAAAAATGTACTATAGGTTTGAGTTCCATTCAGAAATGAAGCCAGTTTACATAGAGGTAGTGCCCAAGTTACAAACATCCCAGCGACCTGTGAACAGAGGCTATTTCAGTTTAAGACAGGTTCCAACTTATCACTTGTTCCAACTTACATACAAATTTAATTTAAGAACAAATGTACAGAACCCATCTGCTTCCTAACACAGTGCCTACCTGTACCCAAACACATAATCAAGATGGGCAGAATGTTAAGTAAATGTACCCAAGTTTTGCTTTTATCTGAATAAATAAAAAGATAGTTATTTCACACTTTAGCCTCCTTCTTGAACAACACTTTGACCAGAAACATCAATAACTGGAAAAAATTGATCTGTATTTGAGGTCACTTGTATTTTTCTCACTAACCCAAGGGGTTAGCAAGGAAGAGAAAGCAGAAAAGTTAGAAAATTAACAAACTGCACTTTTGAATTTCCAGAAATTAATTCATACTAGAAAACTCATAATCTTGTTGTTTCTCTAATACTTTTGCCTTGGTGTAAGAGAAGCCACGTAAGGTTTCAAACTCACAAGTGATATTTATGAAAAGTTGATGGAAAATATGATGATTGTGAATACATAGGACCAGGCTCATATGCCACTCCAAAACACAAAATAAAGTAACACACTTCAGATAGAAAGCTTGCAATAACAAGGAAAATATGAGTATATTGTCAGTATAATATTTTTCAATACATTTAGAGAAAATTATAACCTAGCAATGCATGTTATTTATTCCTATTACATAAGAAAAGGAATGATCTTCTGCTTTAGTAAGCTTTGTTTATATTTTTATGAGGAACTATGCAAATTATTTAATCATTATTTGGTTGATTTAACCATATGCAACACTGGTCTCGCAATTTGTGATTTAGCCCAGAAATGATGCTTTGGTGCTTAGTACCCTGAACTGAAGCAGCTAGAAAGGTCATTTTGATTATCTCTTACTCTCCTGTCTCCCACTCCGTTTTCTCCCCTAAAACAAGTCATCGAAACTGGGAATGCCTCTCCTCCAGGGTGGGTTATAGAAACTAGAACTCTTTTTTCCCAAAGCAAGCCACAAAACCTAGATGGGTTGACTTTCTCCCCTCGCCCTTGAAATTTCTTAATGGAACAGGTGCACTGTCCCACACCTGGAGAAAGGAATGGAAAAGCCACATAGAAAAGCTGAGCAGGATCTGAACAGGGAATCTTGATTGGTTTTCTCCCCTCAGTCTATTACCAAAATCACACCCTTCTTTTTTTTTTTTTTTTTTTTTGCAGTTTTTGGCCTGGGCTGGGTTTGAACCCGCCACCTCCAGCATATGGGACCGGCACCCTGGCGCCCTACTCCTTTGAGCCAAAGGCACCATTCCCTTCTCGTACAATCATATTTCTACCCAATGGTCTATTCTTCATTGAATCTAAGCATAAAAATAGATAATTTCCCCCTAGGTCTTTGGTTCTAAGCTTCTTTTCTGAAGCCTCCTGTGTCACACAAGACATTAAATAAATTTGCTATGCTTTTCTCTTGTTATGGCAACTCAGCTTCTGTTATAAGACGGTCAGCCATGGCCCTTGTGATGGGTGAGGAAATGTAGCTCCCTTTTTCACCCCTGAAACATAACTCAAGGAGCTGGCCAACCCCAGGCCTGAACTGAAGACAATCATTTCACACAGACCCATTAAATTAGTGACTCTCAGGTTTGATGGGAAACAAAATATTCCAAGAAAAATTTGAGCCTTTTTAAAAATATTTAAAAATTACTTAAGGAATTATTCAAATGGATCTCTAAACCAATTTACATTAGTTTAACTACATAATTAGTTACTTCTGGATAAGCATAAAACAAGTTATATATTCATCTCTCTAGATCGATTAGAAACAAAATTCAAAACAATACTGTGTAATGTTCTTTTGACATAATGGAAGATATTATGTTGTCCAATCTGAATCACCACTTGTTATGCCAATATGGTAATGATGATAGGGCATGGGACACTTGAACTTGGCATACGTAGATTGCCACATGATGATTCGACTCTCTCATCATTTTTCTCCATTTGCACTCCTGTGATACCCTTTGCCTTTTACGTGACAAGTTAGTTGTTCACATGTTAAACTTTCCTCTGCACATTTCTCATTTGCTTATGGCAACTGGAGTAACCCTTTGCTATTTCTCATTAATGTAGGTGAGGGGGAAAAAGGGCAAACATTAGTACAAATTTCACATGGAAGTATTTTGTTGTAAGGTGATTATACAAAGGATTCAGATATGTTTCTGTTATTTTTAAGTATTAACACAGAATGAAAACACAACCCTTACAAATTATCATAGACAGCAGGTGGACTCCCAAGGCACCGAACCAAAATGAAAAAACAAAAATAACCACTGAGAACAAAAATAATTAGTGTAATGAAAGTGTGCTTTTTTTTTTAATAACCAAATGAAATTTCCAGCTGTTGCTAAAACCCTATGGAGGCAAACAGGTCTGGCCATACCGAAGTAGAACTTTGTTTTTTTTCAAAATCATTATATAGACAAAGCCACATTTTAATCAGTTTCTGAAACACACCTCACAGTTACTCCAGATCGCACACTTTTTAGAAGGTGCATGTCATTTGCACCTTCTAAAAAGTCCATCAGAATTTAAATTAGTAAACAGACATCTAACCTTTTGTTCTCTCTCACTGCCTTTTCTCCTTTCTTCCAAGAGATGGTTGGTTTTGGAGAGCCTTGGGGTTTGCACTCTATGACAACTTCTCGGCCTTTGGTAACAATCATTGTCTTCTTCAGTTGATTCAGTGCAAAAGTAGGAGCTGAAGCTATTAGAAAGAAAGTGTTAGTTCTCCCCAAATTAATGACAATAATCACTAATGCATGATTCATGAAGATTTTTCAAGTTTTTCTTCTGGGATGCATATTTTATAAAATCATAGGATATTTATCCCTAAAAAAGACAATAACTCAAAATTTAATTTATTATTAATTAATAGATACCACGTTGGCTCTTTCCATTAGCAGGTGATGGTTTTATGCAATGTCAGATCCACAGATAAAGACTATTTTGAAAAGTTCATGCTTAACTATGATTATAACTTCAATTAAGAATGACTAATGAACAACCTGGGCCCAAGGTCAAGAGGACCACCAAGGAAGTCTATCTGGGTTTCCTCCGGAAATACGGATGTTACCTGTGAAGACGTGATCCTGTGTCTTTCATTTCCTATCTAGGAATTATAATTTAATACATGCAGAGGGTTCCAAGAAATGGATACACATTGTAAGAAAGGAAAAAAAGGTACTAAATTTGTCATACTCAAGTCACCTTTGGCTTCTGCAGTTACAGGAGGTGCTCAGTGTGACTTGTATTCATCTTTGGTTGAAGTCCTAGTACCTAGGTTACATGCTTTTATTTTTTAATTCAACTTTGGTCTATTTCGTGTTGCTTTTTATGTCAAAGTATTATGAGAGGTACAAATATGTTTGCCTATGTGGATCACTTTAATAGTGCTAGAGTCATTTTTATGTGTGCCTATGACATTTGTATCAAGGGTGTAATTCCAGGAGCTGGCCTGGCCTCAGGGAGGCTTTCCCTTTTTTGTAAAGATGATAATATTTGGTGCCCCGAGAGGGGAGGATAATTTACTCTGTAGTTCTGTCTTGCAGGAGTCGCACACCTCCTGGTATGTAGGAACACTTGGGAAAACAGTAAGCTTTGCTACAGAGCAGGGAGAGATTGCTGGAATTCTACGTTCTGATCTCCTGCCCTCAAAGCATTCTTCTTTGAAAATTAACACATATTTCTTTATGTAATTTTGTAATGCCATAACAAATACATATCATGTAAGCCTTTTATGATTAAATCTAAAGTTAGGAAAACCATACAAACAAAAAGTTATGGGACAAACTATACACAACATAAACCTGTCTGCTAAAGTTTTAAGAAAATATATCAGCAGGACACAGTATTTCTTTTCAAGCCATAAAATAGATTTTTACAACTGCATCATAAAACTTCAGTATAGTAAGAATTAGAGCACAGAAAGAAGCAAGGCTTTCTATTTATTTATTTAGAAATTGCATACCTAGAATCTTCAGCTCGGCACTAGCATAAATGGCTCCATATTTATTTTCAGCCAAACACTGATACATTCCAGCATCTGATTGATTTACACTGTGGATCATCAATACTCCATTAACCATCTCAACCCTACTCTGTAATGGAATAAAAAAATTAGTTCTAGAATGTAAACAAATCATTTGGATTTTATGGGTACTGTCTCCTAGATCCACACATGAAATGTCTGCAATTAACCCAATTAAACATTATTTGGTAATTTAGCAATGCAAATTTGCTATATGATTATTTGATTATAAAATGTCCCTTGTAAATTAAATTATTTCTTTGTCAAAGGAATTGGATCTGTATTTCCTGCAGTTATTCTTACAAGTTTTGCTTTCAGTTTTGCTTTTAAAATAAGCTGCCCTTTTGTTTTGGTGTACTTGTTGAATTTCTGAGACAAACAGCAGATGATGCTTTTACTCTAATTCCTTTTGCAAAAGAGAAGCAGAGATTCCACAAGACAGAGAGAACTGAGGTTATACACACGTGGGGGCAAAGTTAAAAATAGCCCCGGGTTATAAAAACAATTCCTTTACTATGTTGAGCAAATAAGAGTTTGCCTTTTCTCTCACATCCCAATAAACTAATACAAATAGAAAACTGATTTCAATTGGATTCCAGACAAAATTATTGGCTGGAAAATATACTTCATTATCAGAAGAAACTTAATATAGAGGATAGAAAATTGAACATATGCAAATTAAGGTAAACTAAAGCCAAGAGTGCATTTCAAAGACACATTTTAAACTTAAAATGTTATTAAACAACCAACTGTTTTATCTCCTTAATGCAAGCAAGTCATTTTTCAATCTTAGTAAGCATGCTTCATGTATCAAAAGAGATACCAAGTCATTATAGATGATACCTAAAAGTTGGCTGGAAATGGCATGAGTCTATGATGGTCACTGATAGTTTCCTAAGAATTTATAGAATTGAGAAAAATCTTAAAGAAGTACTGTGTTACTCCAAAAATGGGGTTATAAAAATCAAAATAAAATGTTGCTTATATACTTATCACTTATTTAACATATACATCGGCTTATATTTACCACTCCAAGTATGTTAAAATGCAGAAGTAGGAAATGACTTTCACCAAGAGCCTAGTCTGTTCTGTGTGAATTCTTGTTGCCCTGGAACAGGTGAATAGCTCCCCACTGTACCTGAGGCGAGTAGGGAACTCCATTCTTCAGCCAACGATACGTGGGTCTGGGTTTTCCAGTAGCTTTACACTCCCATCGGAGAGGGCTCCCACTGTCTAACTGAGTATCATTCAGTTTTTCTAGCCAGTGTGGATATGCTGTGAATATTAATCATTAAAGAATGGTGATTTAATTTCTCAAATACTTTACCAAATTCAAAATTCATTTGGAAAAATCTATCCCATTTTGTTAAATAAATTCATGCAACCATAGGTATTTGGAAGAAGTTTGGCATTGCATTGCAAGCAGCTTTCTAACGCCTATACAAAAAACAGAATAACAGAGAAGATATTTTGAATAATTTAAAATACTTTTGCAAACTAAATGAAGTATATCTTTTATATTTCTAACTTTAAGTAGTTTGGTTCTCCAGAACTTATCCAAACCTGTTAAGTAGGAAGTGAGTTACTTAGTTAAGTCATTGACTTTTTACAGTAGTAAGGGCAGCCGAATGCCATTGTCAAAGAAAAGGATAGCATGGAAAGAAGATATGTTGAAAGAAACAGCACATAAATATCAGAATAGTGGGTGTGAAGGAACAACGGATGTCTAAAACCAAAACCAATTTAGAAGGGAGAACAAAAGTGCAAGAGAGAAAGAAATCTCAAGTATTAAATGAGTCTAGACACTACTGTGGCATCCGGGGTGGGGAAGTGCACCTTTATGATTTCAAGATTGATATTTATTTTATTTTATTTTTTGCAGTGTTTGGCCGGGGCTGGGTTTGAATCCGCCACCTCCAGCATATGCAGCCAGCACCGCACACCTTTGAGCCACAAGCGCCACCCAAGATTGTTATTTTTTAATAGCCAAAGGAGGCAAGAAAAGCTTCATCTTTCTCTGACAAACCATTTTTAATTAAAGGATGTTTTCTGTAAAATTTGGACTCAGTCAAAAAGCTGTCCTCAAGAATCTTAAGGCCCCATGTGGTTCCAGTTCCCTGTAGTACTCTTCTTTAAAATATACATATCCTGTTTTATGGATCAGAAAACTTTTGGTTAAGAGGTGAAGAAAATTTGCCCAAGTTCACAGAGTTAGTCACTGGTCTCTAAGTGGGATTTTGTTTCTATTAGCTAATTGATCTTCTAGTCAATATAGTCTGGTCTTCGTGAAAACCTACCTTGTCACAATGTGGTCGGAATTTACAGACCTTGAGATGCATTCTGTGGTTTAACTTCTAAGCCTAGAAATTATCATTAAAAATTATCATTTTGAGATCAAGTAGAATGATTTTGAAATATTTCTTCTTTTTCTATTGTCTATAAGATTTGGCATGATCAGTTTTTGAAACTCTCTTTTACTTTTATTTACATAATATTAGTTGTCTATTTTTTGAGACTTTGGAAAAAAAAGAAGTTAACTGATGACTTCATACTGAGCTTCAGAGTCAAAGCATTCTATAATAGACATACTCCTATTTGACAATGTGAACATTACTTTCTTGGCATTATTATTATTAATATTGCTTAATATTTCAATGCAGTAATCTTCTGTTTTCTTTTCTGAATGTATTTATCTTCATTCATTCTTTACGTGGTTTTTGTTTCTAGTCCTTATCTTAAACATTGTTATTGTTATTAAACTTTAAGCCTTTTAAATTCTGCGAAGGCAAAAAGTGGAAACCTAATTAACACATGTATATGTAAAAAGAAAAAAAATTAAAAAAAGAAAGAAAGAAAGAAAAAGAAAAGAAAAGAAATATATTTGAAGAGAATTGAAAACATATGTCCACAGAAAAACAAGTACATAGATGCTCAGAGGAGTATTATTCACAACAGCCATGATGTGGAAGCAACCCACAATGTCCATCAACTGATGAATAAATAAACAAAATATGATATGTTTTTATGAGGAATACTATTCAGCCATAAAAAGGAATGAAGTTCTAATGCATGCTGTAACATGTATGAAGTTTGAAATATTGTGTTAAGTGTCATGATTGAGTCTACAGCAGAATAGGCAAAGCCATAGGGACAGTGAGTATATTAGTGGCTGCCAGTGGCTGGGTGAAAGGAGGATTAGAGGGTGACTAATAATGGCTATAGGATTTCTTTGGGGGGGGTGGTAATGAAAATGTTCCAGAATTAGAGCATGGTGATGGCTGCACTGCCTTGTGAACATAACAAAAACCACTGGGAAAAAAGATTATCATTTTGAGTTTCAAATTATAATCATGACTTTTGTACCTGGCTTTTGAAATCAATCTCTTGGTCGTATATGAAAGTTTGTCAAAAAGTTCAAGGGAAATATGTAAGAAAACTGTGCATGGATTGTAAATTTCTCACACCAAAATAAACTCCTAATACTTTTCCATAGTGTGTCTGAACAGGCTCTAGTTTAAGGTACTTAGAAGAAGAAGACGTCCCTTTGAAAAGAGTCCCTGCTGGACCTAAAATTGAAGCAAAAACAAACATGTAGTTTATGGTGAGGCTTGGATGGAAAAATAGTGAAGTCATTGATGCTTTATGAAAAGTTTAAGGGGAGAATACCTCAGGGAAATGAACCGTTGACAAGTGAATAACTTGTTTTTAGAAGGGACAAGACAATATTGGAGATGAAGCCCCCCATGGCAGGCCATTCTTATCAATTTGTGAGGAAAACTTCATCTTGCTCTTCTGAAAAGGACTGATGATTAACCTGAGAAATAATAGCCAGCACGGTAGACATCGCAACTGGTTCCGCTTACACAATTCTGACTGAAAAATTAAAGTTGACTAAACTCTCCACTCAATGGGTACCAAACACACTGTGCCCAGGTCAACTACAGATAAGAACAGAGCTTTCCATGGAAATGTTAAACAAGTAACATCAAAATCACAAAGCACTTACATCTGGGAAGAACTGTAAAAAAGAGGTGAAACATGGCTTAACTGGCACAGTCCTGCAAACAAGTCCAGTCACAGCAATGGCTACCGAGAGGTGGGAGTGGTCTAATCAAAGCAAAAGGGGACCCACCAAGAGCAAAGGTCATGGCATTGTGGTTGCTGACTTCCTGAATAGCCAAAGAACAATAACATCTGCTAATTATGAGAGTGTTTTGAGAAAGTTAGCAAAGATTTAGCATAAAAATACTTGGGAAAGCTTTGCAAGAGAGTCTTTCTCCACCACAAAGATGCTCCTGCTTGTCAGGTCATCAGACGAGGGCAATATTATGAGAGGTTTGCTGACAAATCATTAGGGATTCACCTTACAGTCCTGATTTGGCTCCTTTTGACTTCTTTTCGTTTTAACCCTCAAAAAATCTTTACAGGTCACTGATGTTTCTTCAGTTAACAATATTAAAAAGACCGCATTGACCTGATAATCCTCAGTTCAAGGATAGACTGCGTGGCTGGTATTATTTCTTACACAAGTGTTTGGAATTTGAGATGATTATGTTGAGAAATAAAATTTATATTTTTGATATTTATCTTTTATTTCTATTTTTCCATGAACTTTTTGATGTCTTTTTGTAGGCTATCAGTACTGATAGGAGTGGTGAGATATGAAAGCTATATTAAACTCTACTTTCTAACTTGGGCTTTCTGGAAACTCTCCTATCCTACTTTGCCCAACATACTTTACACTATGCATGAGTCTTGCAATTGATGCAAACCAGTTTGCTGTGTCCTAAGTTCGTGTGTATTTTCTTCAAAGCTTTCACTTGACATGGAACACTGTACCTACCATCTCTGTGTCTGTCTCTTTTAATTCTATTCACTATTCAATGTTTTGTCTAAATTAAATTAGGACCATTAATCATAATCCTAATAGAGAGTTATTTGTACATTCTCTGGACATTTTTAGTTCTTATCTAGTTGGAAAATAATCACATAGATTTTATCTCTCTTCTGTTGATGATTATTTAATTTTTGGTTAATTACATTTTGACACCCAGCTAGGTAGTGAGAGCCTGGAGAGCAGAGTTAATGCAACAATGTATATTGACTTTAGGAAAAACACTGTCCCATATGTAACAGTGGATTATAAAAATCAGGTTTTTTTGTCAGTTAGATTTAATGATCTGCTTGTTAATATATTATGATGAATGTGGGAGTTAAAAAGAAATTTTAAAAGATCTTAGCATAGTAAGAAAAATAAAAAATTCAGGAAGAACTGTTAAAATATTAAAGTAAAAACAGATTTGGCACCTCAAAAACAAATGTTTCCTCAAACATATTTTGGATTACTTTGTAAAATGGCCTAATATAGAGTCCTGATTCCAAAAATAATTTGTCATGGGAATCGAACAAGTGATCAAGGACATGAAAATGAGTTAATTTCCTCTTTTCTTCCTTCACCTTCTTTTTGGACACCAGTATCTGCGCAAAGCTTTCCCTGAGAATATCTAAATATACCACCGTGTTTTTTGGCTGTCAGCTCAAAATGTAGGCGGGTGAGATGCAATTAAAATAGTCTTCAAATTCCTTCTATTAACAATTCTACAAATAAAAATAACTTGTTATGTTGCTCTGATAATTAAAAAAATGCCATTAACTTATTAATCCTTGACAGATGAAAGACAGATGCTGTTCCAGATCTTGCCGCTTTGGACAAGGGCTGTCTCTGGTTTATGCATCTTTTTTGCCAGTCTATGTATAGGACTTCTATCTCTATGTCTATCACTATCATCATCAATATTTATATTTATAGTAGGACACAGAATAGCAAAAACGAAACTGAAACAAATCACAAGTATGACTTGGTGACATCACTCGACTCTCAGGCTCTAGTCATTTCAACTTCCCACTAATTGACTTAATATAAAAGCTTTCAAGCAAGCCCACACAGAAGCACAGGAGCACACACATACAAACATGCCACAAGACACACATACGCACAAATGGAATTTGGTTGTGTTTCGTGTTGTCATGAAGTCAAGCCCCATATTGGAGAGATACAGTTAATGTCATTATCGAACAAACATTCTCTGACATACATCTGGAAAAAATAGGTTACAGTCAATACAAGATCAGCTTGACTGTTACTGTAGATTTTTTTTGCATTGCATGACATTTTCTAAACCACTAGGTCTGTACTATATGGACCAAGCTAAAAGAGATTACATAAATGGGACAATAATAAAATGCAACAAAAAAAATGAAAGTCTGATAGAATTTCTCTTAGGCCACAATATGAAAAAGACAGTAGAGTATTTTTAAGAATCGTATAGCAGCAATAAAATTATTGGTAATGTAAATGAGAAACACAAAAGGTTACATTGAAGAGTTTTCTTTGGCAGAAGATTGCAGGGAACTAAAGGCTTTGGCTTCTGAATATAACACGGGTGAACAGACGTCAAGCCTGGTCTGCCTTGTCGGGAGTCTTGAATCTGTCTGCAGAAGGAAATGGCAGGTTGTGCCACGTTGAAAATAAACCTAGTATCAGAGCTCCAGTCGTGCAAAGGGTTAGCGCATGGTACGGACAAAATAAACCTAGTATCTTCTGTTATCTAGCTTTTGTCAGGCCACCTATTTTAGGGTATGGAAAACTGAGAGACATATGGCACTTTAAACTCAGAAGCTGATAAAACCTCACCAGATGCACTGTATTTACACAATGCCTTTGAGCTTCAGATCAGTCTCCAGGTTACATTTTTTAAACACCAAGCACATGTGCATAAAGAAACTTCTTGTGTATTATCACTTGTCATTAGAATTCTGCAATTCTCTACTGATAAACGCTAAGTATTATTGGTGTCCTTTGCTTCTGCACTCTTAAGTATTGAGGAGTCAACATCTTTTATCCACATTGATCACTTTCAGTGTTACGACTGTCAGCTCTCAGCCACTGAAAGGGAGATCATGATATAGATAGATATCTATTATATTAATAGATATTATTATTATATTGAAAAGATCATACAGTTGGGGGTGAATGTGGGTTCAAACTGCTGCCATGCCTTTGCTCTCCTCTGAAACTACGAGCAAGTTACTTAACATTAATGAATGTCATTTGTGAGCTGCAGAGGCAATCTCTATTTCAGTGGGCTACTATGATGATTAAATGTAATATACATTAATTACCTTCTCCCATCTATTGCCCATGATGTTCAAACAATTCATTTTCTATCAATTGTGCATATATACATGGTACCTCTTTTTTTAACAACAGTAGAATAATTTGAACCAAGAATTTTTTTCTCCAAAGAAATAGGATTGAAAAAAATGTCTTTCTATGTGAAATTATTAATCAGGAGTCTACAATTTTATATCATTTGCTACAGTAAATCTTTAATGAATTTTAATATAAAAATCATACCTCATATAGACAAACACAATTTTGGAGAAAATAAAAATAGAGAATAAAAACTATTTCCAAGACTGGGTGTAGTGGCTCATGCCTGTAATCCTAAAACTCTGGGAGGCCAAGGCAGGAGGATCACCTGAACTCAGGAGTTGGAGACCAGCCTGAACAAGAGCGAGATCCCATCTCTAAAACCTCACTGGGCCTTGTGGCAGATGCTTACAGTCCCAGCTACTTGGGAGGCTGAGGCAAGAGGATTGCTCAAGCCCAAAAGTTTGAGGTTGCTGTGAGCTATGACACTATGACACTCTACCAAGGATGGCAAAGTGAGACTCTCTAAAAAAAAAAAAATAATAATAATTACTTCCAAGAATTTTAATATATCAAACTGTTTTCTCTACATTAATAAAATATAGCAAGTAGGAATTATCTACCCTCTATCTGCTTCTCATCTCATGCCTTGGCTCAGGCCACCAATATCTCACTGAGAGGCAGGATCTTAGGGTTGGGGTTAGAGGTCACAGTTTAATTCTGATGTCATGTCCAGTTCTAAGTTGCATTCTGGTTCTATTGCTTATTGTTAATAGGACCTTGGGTCATAAATTTGTTACTTGAAGGCCTAGTTTCCATATATCAAATGGGAACACTAATACCTAAGAGCTGTTAAGTTAATGTATGTGAAGTACCAAGTAGCGTCTTCCTATCTATGACGTGAGCACTTGATTGTTAGTGCTTGTCACCATTTCTCTAGTCTCTCCTGAGTTTTACCTACTTTTCACAGTGAACCCTATAAAATAAAGTGTGTAACTAAGCACAAATCTTTATAACAGTATAGAATTATAATAAAAACTTTCCACTCTGTGCTGAACGTAATGCTTAGGGATGCAAAGAAATACAGGATAAATAAGAAAAAAATATGCTTTGTCTTGGAAAAGCTTACAATTAAACTGCAGATGTTGGAATACAAGAGCATTTGTGAGGTTATTTTCTTGATATTTTATGGAAATAAATAAATCTATAATGCTACTTTACACTGAAAATGAAATTGTACTCCTTTGCTGGATATATGGTGTAACTTACTTTTCTTTTAAATATTCTGGTTGCAGATATATTTTAATAGTGATATATGCCTAGTCTCAATAGTAAATATAAACAATCTAGAGATCACAGAGACAGTGTCTTTACAGAATGACAAGTGACTAGTTGATAGGGCACATGATGCATATTTAAACTCAGAGACCACATATATTTGTATTTATTTCTGTACATAAAATACCTCCCAATGAGAAAGATCCTTATGAAACTGCTCAAATGAATTTTAGGTTTCTTTCCTTCCTTCTTCCCTGCCTCCCTGCCTCTGACCTTCTTTCTTCATTTTTCTCCTCATTCTCTCATCCTTTCCATTTTAATTAAGGTCTTTACCAAGCAAGGATTCAACTTATACTGGAAAAATAAAAACTTTAAATTTTTTGTAATTAGTTAAATCCAGTTTGGTTTTGATGAATCGTCAAAAGCTACAAAGAATCAAAGAAAGAATTAACCCATAAAACTGCTCTCCATTATAAACAAAAGATATATCAATAGAATATGAAACTTATTCTAACATTACAATATATGAAACTTACTCTAACATTAAAATTATTTTTAAACATTTTTTCAATTTTTTATAGTTTGATTTTTCCTTTTGTTATCATTTTTTACTGATTATGTTATATTAGACCCGTAAGTTTAATTTTTAACTACCACAGACTCTTCTAAATTGCGTCATTTGTTGTCTTATGTTTGTAACACAAATGCTGAGTTATAAATAATAAGGGGCCTAAATTTATGTCTGCCATTTATATTAGCACTCAGTTTTGTACTGTTTTGGTAAAAATAGTTTTAAAAAAGGGTAGGACTGGAAAAGCTACTTTAGGACCCTTGTTTATTTTTGAGTCTAATAACTAAACCTGTGAAGTCTTCCTATAATTACAATTTCAGGAAGCAAGTGAGCTACAGGGTGGATCGTTTATGTTTTCAGTGCTCTGTGAACATTGGCCATTTGGATAAAAATGGTCCTTTACTTCTTCCATGGGTAGACCTTAAACCTCAGAACTTCCAACAGTAATCCATTCTACGAACGAGGCCTCCAAATAAAAATCACAGGTGCCGTGGAGAGTCACGCAGCTTTCCATCCTCACCTACTGCCAGTCAGGTGGAAGCATTGACCAAGATCTTTCCTACGTTTTACAGAGTTTGAGGAGAGGAAAACCCTCATGTCCAAATGACGGTTTCAAAAATACAAAAGTGAGATGAACATGTGAGAACTGAGATAGTTCTAGAAGTGAAATGGGGCACTGTTTATGATTGTCCCAGGACAAGAGAAGGCAACTGGGAGTATGTAGGTCAAACCAAAGGTCATGGCTGCCTGCTGGAGGCTGGTAGGAGGCCGTTCTAACGTGGGCTGTAGCGAGAGAGCACCTGCCCGTAGGATACCTTGTCCTTGCAAAGACGGAAATATCATCCAACTGTCAGAAATATACACCAAGCAGCTAGCTGGCCCAGTTTATCTTTCTAGAAAATGCTGTAGAAGTGATGCACACTTTGGGCAGGTTTGTTTTCTCCTAGCTGGCCTACGGTGACTATGTCATGGTGCCTGACTGGGAGAGCCCACAGATTGTTCCTTAATAGTAAATGCTCTCACAGAACGCACACCAGTAGCATGGAATGGGAGCCATTGTTTTCCTACAGTCCTGGCAACAGTCATTGTCACCTATGGATTGAGTATCTTGGTGAGGTGAGGAGCGACCAGCATAATGTCCAGCACGAGCTTCAGTCCCCACTACACAGTGTGGGGTGTTGTTCACCACAGAGAGGTCTGGGACTTCCTCTCAATGCCCTTAGAGTAGCAGGCATCCCTTACAGTGTTTTGTGGTTTTGAGCTGTGAAATTTTGGTTGAACGCTTATCTTCCATTATTGAATTTTTATGTTTAAAGTGGAACTAATGCTTCATGCTGTTGCTGTGAGGATAAAATGGCACAATGTATTTGAATGTTAATCATTGTTCCATTGGATACAGGAGCAGCAGCCTTTTCCCCCTATATGGCAATAGAGTTGACATCATGATTTAAGGAATTATAAAGTTATGAACTTTGTGGATTTTGTCCAAATGTAGCATCCACATCCCCAAAATAACCAAAGCAGTGCTGATATTTCAGTCTTTGACATTGTTAAGACCCTATTTCCCTTTCTTCCTTTCAGAATGCCTCCCCCTGTGTAGCCTTTAACGGATCCTCTGCAAAGCCTTCCCTGAGTCGTCTGAGTAGGGTCCCATTTTCTTGGCACAGGCCTTTATCACAACACCCAGCATGCCCTGCTCTAATGTGGGGCTCACTTCTCATCTAAGCCACTGAGCCACGAGTTCCTCAGAAGCTCTCCTGCTAGCATGGAGGGCCGTAAGTTGCACTTAACAACACTGATTGAATGAATGAATAAAATGTGCAGGGCAAGGCGTATTCAATTTGCTGAGAGTGCTGAATTTCTAAAGGGGTTGCTAAAGAAAAGGAAAGGCTGTTTGAATTCATGTAACATGCATTAAGCTTTTAGAAGAACTGATCTGGAGACAGAGTGACTGTCATGCTTTCTTGAAGGAATCAGCCAATACACAATTAAGGTAATTGCCTTCTCAAAGCATCTATATTTGCTTTACATTGTCAATGCTCTGGCTTATCGTGTTTCTCTCTCTTGATATCCTCACCTGGGAAATGAATATTATCACTTACCCCTTACATATATTATAAAAGCAAATATGAGTATTAACTTGGATGGAGTTGAAACACATTCTTCTTAGTAAAATGTCACCAGAATAGAAAAGCAAGAATCCAACGTACTCAATACTAATATGAAGCCAGTAGATGAACTAATACACTCCTGCACAAGAGGAAAAACTCAATTCAAGTTGATGGGAGAGGATGGGTAGGGAGGGTGGGGACAGAAGGGGATCACTGTTTCCCATCTAATGGGCACAATGTAAGGGTATATGGCAGACCTCCTGGGTGCAGGACACAGCTACAACAGAGATTTTACCTAACAAATACTAGCTGTGTAACCTAATCCTTTGTACCCTTCTATTAATCTGAAATAAAAAAATTAACAAAAAGCAAATATGAAAAGTGGCCACGATTTGCAGTCCTTAGAAATAAAGATAAAATTGCAAACACTTTTCCTAATTCTTAGACACAACCCAGTTGACTCTTTGACATTTTAGGACAATATAAACATTTGCAGGCCATAGCGGCTGTTTATCATATGGATGTATTAATTTAAGCCAGATGACAACAGACTTTTTCTGTAAAGGGTTTAATAGTAAATATTTCAGTCTTTAAAAGACATGTGGTCTCTACTAAGTTCTGTTAGGGTGAGGCAAAAGCTGACGGAGATGATATGTAAAAAAAATTGGTGTGCGTGTGTTTCAGTAAAATTTTATTTACAGAAAACAGCAGCTGGGCGGGATTTGGCTCATGGGCAATAGATTTTCACCCTTGATTCAGGCCCACTGCTAGAACAAGTTAGTAGAGTTTATAAGATTTTTAACTTATCAGAGGGCAGTACTGATCCCAGGAAACCATCTCATTTTTAAGGTTATAAATTCTGCATGTTTTATACCAAGAGGCTGATAAATCTCCATTCATTTTTAACTTAAATCATTTCTATGTGTAGGATAATTTTACTTGATGTTTTACCATGCAAAAGAAGTATAATGATAAATTATGACTTGTCTTTTTATGTACATAACAAACAATATTCATTTAAATTAGTTTGCATTTTCAGTTTGACTCTTGGAACTAGGGCGTCCTGCTTTGCTACAAACACTTACTGTATACTTGTAATTGTCCACGAAAGGAATTTTTTCCACGCGCGTTTTCAGCTCTGCACTCATATATGCCTGCGTCATCCAGCTGGACGTTTGGTATTTCCAGCACTGCCTGAGATTTCCGCAGACGTGCTTTACTGGGAATATAACCGTTAACCTTCATCCATGTGATAGTTGGAACGGGGCTACAATAGGGAGCAAAAATACTGTTAATATCCTTTCCACTATTAGGAACATAGATTCTGTTATCTGGTAATTTGAGTACTTAATAGGCTGAGTACAATAAAATGTAATCACAATTAAAGGCCATGTGCTGGCTGATACATTTCACTTTCCATGTGGATTGTCTGCTAAGTAACTGTATTACAAAAGAGTAGTTTCCTTCTCTTGCACATTTCAGAAAAGCAATTCAGAGATAATACTTTACAGATTTTAATAGATCATACTTTATTTTTTAAAACATTGCCATATTTTTAATGATGAAATTTATTGAAATTACTAATAAAGGCTTATTGCAATGAGTCCAACAAAAGGGTCATGAATTAAACAAAAACTTGTTCGGCCTCCATCCCTGCAACTCTGTCTTTCTGCAACAACAAATACAATTTACATGCAATCTCCTACACTGCCTTTACAAGCCTGTATTCACACATACGATGGGTTACTTTTGATTTTTAAACGATGTAAATCTGGGATACTTGCTATTTTATTATTAAAAGACCATATTCAATAAATATTGGCTGGACTCATTCTAAGTATATAGATAAAACAGAATTTAATGACCTGCCCTATAATTAGACATTTGGCATAGCCCCAGATTTGTTCTTCCTTGTTTATTAACTACTAAAAATCAATGTTTTTGCAAACCACCTCACCATGTTTTGTGAATTATTGCTTTTCTTCTCTGCTGCAGACGTTCACAAAACTGGGATTGATGGATCAAAGGGCATGCACATTTTTCATGTTAATAAACATTGCCATGTGTTCGTTTCGGCAGCACAGATACTAACATTGGAACGATATAGAGAAGATTAGCATGGCCCCCATGCAAGGATGACACACTAATTCGTGAAGCGTTCCATATTTAGAAAACAAATATATCGCCAGATTGTTTTTCAATATATGCACAAATAGCAATTCCCACACCTATAAGTAATATACGATACTGTTTCCCAATATTCTTGCTAGGATTGCACATAATCAATCTGTTTGATTTTGTTCTTATTGATAGGTAAATTAATAGTAATTTGTCGCTTATTTAATTAATATTTCTCTAAACTCTAAAAAGGTTGAACACCTTTTGCATAACTCTATAGGACCTTCGTATCTGTAGACTGTTCACTTATGTTACATTTGTTATTTTTCTTTCATTTTTGTCAGCTGATTTACAAATTAATATCTAAGACTTCTTTGTTTATTAAGGCTGTGAAGACTTTGTTTCTCAGAAATATACCCTCCCCCAGTGTACTATTAGCTTCTGATGGCATCTGTGATAAAATATCATAAACATTTTTAGAGAGAAATAATCATGTCTATAATGTCCTTCATGACTTCTAGATTTTTTCTTGCATATTATTTTCTGAGTATTTTTGGTAGCATTTTTTATTACTTCCAAATATTTGGATATTTATAGACTCTTTTTTTTTTTTTTTGGTGTGAGATAGAGAACACAACTAATTATTTCACCATCACTAAATAAGGGACGTTCTTTTTCCCACAATATTTGAAATGTGGCCTTTGTCATATAATTGGTTCCCACGTATTTGAATCTCTTTTAGGCTTCTCAGTTCTGTTCCACTGATTTATTTATTTATTTATTTTGCAGTTTTTGGCCGGAGCTGGGTTTGAAACCACCACCTCTGGCATATGGGCCAGCACCCTACTCCTTTGAGCCAAAGGTGCCACCCAGTTCCACTGATTTATTAATACTGTTTACATTTAATACACTTTATGTTCTGGACCCAGTCACATTTTTACAGTTAGATTTTTTACAACTTCCTTCCACATCTCCCCATTCAGAAACAGATCTCTCTGTTTTACCAATCATATGAGTTAAAACCCTACTAATCCCTTGAGACTTGCCCTAAATGCCTCCTTTTCAGCAATATCCTTATTTGTGTAGCCAGCTAGAATTTTTTCCTTTAAATAGCAAAGCACTTTGTGTATCTGACTTACATCTTTTGTATAACAGTCTACTATAGATTATAAATTCTAAATGTAAGATGTTTTTATATTACTTTTTCTTTAAAAAGTTAATTAATTTTTATTTAATTTCAGAATATTGCTGGGGTGCAAACCTTTTGGTTACATATGAATCGCTTTTGTGTAGTTTGAGTCAAACTTAAAAGCATGCCCATCACTGAGATAGTGTGCACTGTCCCTGTGAGGTATGGATTTTCCTGTCCCCTCCGACCTGCTCCTATCTGCTTGGCTTTCCTTGAACTTCACCACCACTGTGTACCTGAGTGTTGATTGATTAGCTCCAATTTAGTAGTGACACAAATGGTGTATATAAGGTTTATTGTTCCATTTTTGTGATACTTTGCTTAGAAGAATGGTCTCCGGTTCCATCCTGGTTTTTACAAAAGGTATTAGTTCACCTTTTTGTTTTGTTTTGTTGGCTGGGCATTGCTCCATGGAATACACATACTATATTTTATTATCCACTCATGTATTGATGGGCATGTGGGTTGATTCCCCATCTTTGCAATTGTGAATTGTGCTACTATAAGCATTCTAGTATATGTACATTTTGATGAAATAATTTTTTTTCCTTGGGTAAATGCCCAGTGGCAGGATAGCTGGATTAAATGGCAGATTTACTTTGAGTTCTTTGAGGTATCTCCTCAGTATTTTTCATGGAGGTTGCACTACTTTGCATCCCTCACCCAGAGCTGGAGAAGTGTCCCTTTCTCTCTGCATTCACACCAGTATCTGTTTTCTCTCTGCATTCACACCAGCATCTGTTGTTCTCACACTTTTCGATAAAAGCCCTTCTCCCTGGAGTTAGGTGATATCAATGCTTACTATTATCAGCAATGTTATGATAAACAGCCCGTGTATCTTTGAATACGTTTTTGTTTCTTAGGAATGAAATATACAATTAAAATTGCTGAATTAAGGAATTTAATTTGTTTAAAGACATATATTTGATATCCCAAAATGATAAATCTTGCATTTTTGGAATAACTCTTACATTAGCACGGCACATTATTCTTTTAAAATATAGTAGAATTGATTTGTGATTTTTTTTTTATTTAGGATTTTTGCATGTATATTCAAAGGCAAGGTGGTCTGTAGGTTTTATAGTTATCTGTTTGTGGGGATGTCAGTGTTAGTGAGTTCATGATTGGTTTGGTACAGAGAGCTTTGACAGATGTGATATCATCGTGATGAGTGATTACTTGGTAAAGTAATGCCAGAATATTCCCATCACCTGTAGTCTATATCAACTTAAATAGTTTTCTTTGAAACACTGTTAAGACTCTGACAAAAAAGATCCCTGGGTCTGCCACTATCAGTTGAAATAGTTTTTTGATTGTATTTTCCCTTGGTTGTCTTGTTTAAATTTCTGCTTTTGTCAACTTCATTAATTCATGTCTTATTAGAAAATCAATTATTTTATTAGAAATCCAATGTTTTAGCAGTGCGTTAGAATTGTCAACCTTTTTCAAAAAAAGTTCCCAAACATCAGTAGTTACTCACTGTAGTAAAGTGCAGCTTTCACAGCCAGACTTCCTGGGTATGAAGGGTGTTCTGCAACTACAAGTTATTCAATATTTCATTTCTTCAAGTTCCTCAATTGTAAACTATGGTCAAAATATTATTGCATATATTAGAGAATAATTGTGGGCATTAAATTACTTAACATGCCTGGCAGAGAGTATCTAGGCAAAAAAAAAAAGTTTACAATTGTATGATAATGATCTTTATACATTCTCCATAATTTTAATGTTATGAATACATGCTTTCTTTGTTTTTTCTCCCACAGAGGTAGCATTATGTAATTAATATAATTTAGATGCAAAGAGGCTATGTGACATTAGAAAAATTGCCTAACTTCTCTGAATTTGGTTTTCTTGTCTGTAAAATGGAGATTTTTAGTATTTCTCCAGAATGCAAATATCTTTAGTGCAATGAAATCATATTTTTTTCCAGCAGCCTGAACCAAAGTGCCTCATACGATGTTTGGTATTTTGTTAGTACTTAATAAATACCTATGAATAAATGAAGAAATGATTATCAGAATATTATTTTATGGATTAGACAAGTTCTTGTAAATTACTTAGCAAAATGTACAGCAAATTAAGTACCCAATAACGTGAGATATAATGATTTTTAAATTATTAGCCTTACTAGAGATTTATCTATTTTCCTGGTCTTTAAACTAAGCATTTTGAGTTTTCACTACTAGTTTCTGTTTTAACTTGTGAGTTTCTGTGTTTTCAAATTTATTTTTTCCTCTTTTGTAATCAGCATATTAATACTATACTCTTAATCTTTTGAGCTGAATGATTAGTAAAATTATTATTTATGGTGAATAATAAGAGCATATGAGGCTATCTTTTCTTCTATCAAACATAGCCACATGAAGTATGTTTTGATATGGACAGAGTGACTTACACAGTTTCTATTTTGGGGAACTTGATGAATCAATCTGTGTGGTGAGATATAGATTTAGTTTTTGTGCAAGTTCCATGTTTATTGTAAAAAAGAGGAATATTTTATTTATAATAAAAAATTTAAAATTAGATTTAAATTTAAAGCCTTTAGATTTGTTGTCATTCAGATATTATTTGAGTGCTTTTGATCATTTTGAAGCAATTTAACCCTTCTTCAAATCAGATCTCCTATGGAATATTTATACAGTAAAATACAAAGAAATAAGCCTGGATCAAAGTGTGCAACCTCAGTCCGGACCCTGGAGATCGCTTGCTTGTTCCTCCAGCCCACCGAAAACTGTTGCTCTGGATCCTTTTAACTTTTGTTTTAATTGATCTAGCAGACTGAGAGAGGTGTGCTAATTCCTACTATTCCCATTACTATTAGTACCGTTTTATATTTCAAAAAGCTTTATTTTGTGTTTTGATTAATTCTTCTCTCTGGAAGTAAGCGTTCATGATAGTTAATATTATTTTAGAGTTCTAATTATCTTTATCAAAATAAAATGACCCTTTTCATAATTATATGATATTTTTACTTTAAATTATCTTCTTTCCCCCCAAATATCCATTAACCTCATGCTCCTTGCCTATTTATGCTTTTATCTTTATCTTTTTTTTGTAGCGTGTCACTTTGCTTTGATCTGATTTTCTCTAAAGGACAATGGTTAGATTTAATATTTGAGATAAAAGTAGATTTCTTATTCTTTGTATTTTGTTTATTTATTCATTACTATTATTATATTTTTGATATAGAATCCCAGGCTGTCTCCCTAGGGGGGTAGAGTGCCATGGCATCATCGCTCACAGCAACTTAAAACTTCAAGGCTCAAGCAATCCTCTTGCCTCAGTTTTTCTATATTTAGTAGAGATGGGGCCTTGCTTTTTCTCAGGCTGGTCTCAAACCCATGAGCTCAAGCAATCCACCCACCTTCCAGAGTGCTAGGATTAAAGGCGTCAGCCTATTCTTTGTATTTTTTTTTTTTTTTTTTTTGTAGAGACAGAGTCTCACTTTATCACCCTCAGTAGAGTGCTGTGGCATCACAGCTGACAGCAACCTCCAACTCTTGGGCTTAGGTGATTCTCTTGCCTCAGCCTCCCAATTAGCTGGGACTATAGGCACCCATGACAATGCCTGGCGATTTTTCTGTTTTTGAAGTTCGACCGAGGCTGAGTTTGAACCCGCCACCTTTGGTATATGGGGTCAGTGCCCTACTTGATGAGCCACAGGATTTTCTTATATTGTCGCACTCACAGAGGTTCTCAACCTGTGGTTGTGACCCACAGGAACTGTATTAAAGGCCTGTGGCATTTGAAAGGTTGAGAACCACGGCACTAATAGATTCAATTTTTCTTCTTCAGCCTTCTTGGAATTATCAAATAAAGCATAGCTGTATAATTTTATACAGAATATTTATAGCAATAAACCTTGGAATACAAATAATCATGGACTAAAAATGATCAAGAAAGATATGATTATAAAAGTAAATGCGTGGAATAAAAAATAAAATAGAAATTAAAAATCATTATTGTATAAAACACAAAAGTCAATGGCTGGATTGAACATCAAATTAGACATAATTGAGGAGAATTTTACCAAAAGTTCTAGATAAATTTGAGCTTCATATATAGAACCAGGAACTGGGAGATAGAGAGCTAGAAAATAGGAAAACATTCATTAATTCAGTTCATAAAGTTAACTGAATTAATTCATTAGTTTATATGGAAGTAGTTAACTCATCAGTTAACATACATGTAATATAAAGCTAGAGAGCATAAATCAATTAAAGATAACAAAGAGGTGGAGAGAGAAAGGGAGGGAGGGAGAAAGAGAGAAAGACTAGAGAGAAAAGATTATGTCATATCTGAAGAGAAATTAGCATAACTTTTTCCTGAGATGATGAAGAGCATGAATTCTCAAGTACAGAAAACACAGTATTACAAAACGTGAGTAGCGCCGCAGAATGCCGATGCCAAATACTGAAAGTAAAGAGAGGAGAAAGACATCCTCTACAAAACAAGCAACTATGAAAGCAGAAGATTATGGAATAATTGTGTACAATATCCTTAGAAAGAAGAATGAAAGCTCTAAACCGAGAATTTGTATCTGATGAATTTTCCTTTAGGATTGCAAAGGTGATAAAGATACAAGACTTACAAAAATCGAACAGGTTTATCACCAACAAACTATCACCAAAGAGTTTACACTTCAGGAAAAAAGAAACTTACTCCAGAAAGGAAATTTAAGATGAAAGAATGGTAAGAAAAAAATTACAAATAACATCATTGACATCAACAACAACAGTGTAGGTATGTGAAAAGGAACAGCAGGGGTTCAGCACACCCCTGAAGGGCTCAACTACAACTTGAACTTTACCTTAGAATTGAAAACAATGTAACCTAAACATCTGTATTCTCATATTAATTTGTAATAAACAATTTCAAAAAAATTTTCAAAAAGACAAAACTTTTGTCAAAAAAAAAATAGCCTAGCTTCGGCTAGGGTGTCAGCTACATACATCTGAGCTGGTAGGTTCGAATCCAGCCTGGGTCCACCAAACAACAATGATGGCTGCGACCAAAAAATAGCAGGACGTTATGGCGGGTGCCTGTAGTCCCAGCTACTTGGGAGGCAGAGGCAGGAGACTCGCTTGAGCCCAGGAGTTGGAGGTTGCTGTGAGCTGTGATTTTACAGCACTCTCCCCAGGGCGACAGCTTGAGGCTCTGTCTCAAAAAAAAAAAAAAAATAGCCTAGTAAATAAAGCAGTGGTTTCAAGAAAAAAATCAATCAATAAATACAAGGGACCGAGATTAAAGAGCATAGACTTAAAAATGAGGCATAATTAAAGTTAATGTGTCTAAAGGTCAGGGAGGATGGTTAACATTTTCCTGACCTTTAGACTTTAGAACTACGTAGTAAAATTAATAGGAAAACCATAGAATAATAGGATAAAAAGAGTATAAATTTACAAACAAATGAAGCAGATAGCAAACCCTGGAAACCTCACTTCTTTTCAAAATCCTTTCTTTTGTCTCCTGGACTCACATTTGCCTTCTTTTCTAACGCAATTAGGCAAGGCTATTGTGCTAACTTCTGGCAATAGGGCATAGAAGAATTGTCTCAAAAGATCTATGAATCTTTAATTCTTCTTTGTTGGGTAAATTGATATTAATGCCGAGGGCAACTTTGGAAGTCAGAGGTTGAAAATAGCAAAACTGAGTTCCTAACTTGTAAAGTACCAACCTACTACCTCACCAATGCCAATCAATACTATTCTTTTTGCATGCTACATAAATGAGACACGGGTATTTACCTTGCAAATAACCTGAGATCTGCTATCATTATCTTACTATCATAAAACTTGGTACATGGAAATGGAAATGGGTAAGTGCCATGATGGGACACTAAATATTTGTAATTGGCAGAATAATCAGTGAGAATCTGATACTTGAAAATGAGAAGATGAAGTTCCAGAATATTCGGTGCCAAATATTAGTAAAACTGTCATCTTCGACAGCTTGAAAAGGTGTCAAAGCCAAGGGAAGGAGTTCGAAAATATGTTAAAAGCATATTCATGTCATCCAAGTATTAGAATAAAGAGATGAGCTCAGAAAAATAGTAGTTGGATTGTCAGGAGAATCGGGGAGAATAGAAGGAATACAAAATGTGGGACTTTGGTCAGTTTAGCAGATTAATTGCAAAAACGGCCCAATTCTTCTTCCCTGTCCACCTACACATCTTTTGCACATAATTTTGAAGATTAATTTTACCATTGGAAGATAGAATCTGTTCATCAATGCTTTGAATATGGCTCGCCCTATGTCCTGCTTTGGCCTCCACAGTGTAACTTTAAGGCTTGTACGTTTTTCTGCTCCATCCCTAGGACCTTTGCCTTTAACCATGAGAAGGATCAGGGTAATCAGAATATAGAACATTTCTTTCACCTCCAAATGTTTCCTCACGCCCCTTCTCAATCACTCCACCCTTGTCCCTGACAATCAACTTTCTTACTTTCATAATTTAGGAAGTTCAGAATTTCATGTAAATTGAGCAACACAGCATGTAATTTCTTGAGTCTGGCTTTTGTCTCTCACCGTTAAGATTTATAAGGATTTGTCCATGTTGTTGTCTATATCAATAGTCAATTTCTTTTATTGCTAAGCAGTATTTAAATTATCCAGACACAAGTTCACTGTTGAATATTTGCTTTTAGGCTGAATAAAACTGCTTTGTACATTTTTGTACTACATATATGTATTTTGGTGGCTGTGTTGTTCTTGCTCTTAAGTAAGAGTCAGGAGTGGAAATCCTAGATTCTATGGTAAATGTTTAACATGTAAGAAACTGTCAATTTTTACATAGCTGTAGAATTTATATACATCTATCAGCGATGTATGAAATTTCCAGTTCTACATCCTTACAAATGCTTAGTGGCATAAATCGTTTTAAGTTTAGCCATTTTTAGCTATAACAAAGTGTGGTTTCAATTTGCATTTATTGATGACTAAAAATTTCACACATTTTTCTATTCGTATTGACCATTTATATATTCAAATATTTAGTTCATTTTTCATAATGTATTTTCTTCCCAGTATAGGGAAATAAGAGGTATTTGTACATACTTGATACAAGCCCTTTGTCAAATACATATTACAAATATTATCTATCAATCTGATCTTGCCTTTTCATTTTCTTTCCAGGGTCTTTTGAAACATACAGGTTTTAATTTTGATGAAGTTGTTGTCATTATTTTTTAGGGCTTTTTTGTTTTCTACCTTAAGAATTCTTTACTTTTCGTTTTTTGTTTTTTGTTTTTTTTTTTGCAGTTTTTGACCAGGGCAGGGTTTGAACCCACCACCTCCAGCATATGGGGCTGGTACCCTACTCCTTTGAGCCACAGGCACTGCCCAAGAATTATTTTCTAATTTCAGACAGTGTGAAGTGAATTTTTTTAATATTTTCTTTTCTAATTTTATATTTAGTCCTATGATCCAATTTATTTTGTCTTTGGTATAGGATAAGGTTAAAGGATCGATTTATACAACATGGATATCCATGTTTCACCACTATTTGTGAAAACACTACCCATTCACCATTTAATTACTTGGCGTTTTTGTGAAAAACCTAATTAACCTTATATGAGTGGTGTATTTCTGTCCTCTCTGCTGTTAGTCTATAAGCCTGTTCTTATGAATTGGTTATTATTACTTTTTTTTTTCAGTTTTTGGCCAGGGCTGGGTTTGAACCAGCCATCTCCGGCATATGGGGCCAGCGCCCTACTCCTTTGAGCCTCAGGCACTGCCCTGGTTATTATTACTTTTAGAGTACATACATTTTGGATTCAGGCAGTATAGGTCTTTTAAGATTGTTCTTACTCTGCAAAGTGGATCTGCTTATTTTATGGTTTTTGAATTTCCAGTAAGCTTAATAATAGCTCGAAAGTAGCTTAATAATTTATATAAAAAAATAAAAGACTTCTGGCATTTTGATTGAACTATGTTGACTCCATACATAAACTTCTAAACACTGTTATTGAGTCTTGTAATGCACAAACATACTCATGTGTACAAATATTCTTTCATGTACCCCCAAAATGTTCTGTAGATTTCTCAGGGTACAGGTCTTGTGCATATTTATTTTTAGTTTATCTCTGTTGGGCATTTTTTGCAGATTCCTGCAAAACACACACCTGCAAACAGGGATCGTGTTTTCCTCCTTCCTTTCTTGTCTCAAAGGTATTTTTCTTATGCCTCGTACTATCTAGAACTTCCATTAAACATAGAACAGAAGTGGTGGAAAGATTTAAAGGAGGAGAAACAATTCAATTTTTTAACCATTAAGTATGTTGAACATTGATTTTCTGTAGATGCCCTTTTTCTGGCTAGTAACATTTCCTTCCAATCCCACATTTTGGGGAGCTCCATCTTTTTTTCACTTTTTATTATTTTTTTGAGGCTAGTCAAGTGAAGCAGTGGGAGTGGAGAAGGAACAAAGGAATGTAACTGGTTGTGATCAATTAGTTGTAAACACCTCCGCACTCAGACCAGCCGGGAGTTCCATCTTGTATACTGGATTTTGCCATATGATTTTTCTGCATTTTATTAAGATGAATGTAAGATTTTTTATTCTATTATTTGATATTTGATATTAATTATAATTATAAATACTGATTTATATTAATTATAATTATAAATACTGATTTTTAATAGTTAAAACAGCTTTACATTCCTGAGAGAAATCCTACTTGGCCATACTGTATACTTTTTTCTTTATTTGTCTGATAGAATTCCTCAGTGGAGCCATCTGAGTGTGAAATTTTTATAGCAGAAAGGTCTATAATTGCAAATTTCATTTCACTAATAGATATGGGCCAATTCATGTTTTATATTTTATCTTGTGCCAGTTCTAAAATTCTTATTTTTTTAATTTAATTGTTTTCTTTTGAGACAGAGGCTTACTCTGTCTCCCTGGGTACAATGCCATACCAAAATTGTAGCTCATAGCAACCTCAAATTCTTGGGCTCAAGGGTCCGGTTATTCTATTTTTAGTTGAAAAGAGTCTTATTCTTGCTCAGGCTGGTCTTGAACTCCTGAGCTCTTACAATCCACCCTCCTTTGCCTCCGATAGTGCCAGGATTATAGGCGTGAGCCATCTCTCCTGGCCATAAAAATTATTTCTTTTAAGAACCTTAATTATTTTGCTTGATTGCAAAATAAAATATAGTCCAGACATTCCCTTCCTGTTCTTTTAATGTTTTAGGATAGAGGGATTTCCTTATTTTATTCTTGATATTGAAAATTTAAATTTATATGTTTTTTGACATTTCTAAGTTTTTACTTTTTCCCTAAAGTCTATTCATACTCAATTGTACTGATAGCTAACCTTTAATCTTTCTGTGACTCCAGCAATTTTGAGTTTAAATTGATTTCCTTTTTCATTTGGTTAGTGGAAGTTTAAGTTACTGATTTTTGAATTTTCCCTTTTTAAAAGATACACATTTACATCTAACCACTGCTTTAACTATTTCACACACATTGTATTTTCATTATTATTCAATTCAAAATATTTTCCATTTTTCCTCTTGCGATTTTTTTATGACAATTTTGTTATTTCAAATAATGTTTTGAATTTCCAAATATTTAGTAATTTTTCACATACTCTTTGGTTATTGGCATACAATTTAATTTTGTTGTAAGGAGGGAACATAGTATCCTTATTTTCAAACGTTTTATTAGAATTGAACCTTGTTTTATGGTCCAGTATCTAGTTTATCTTGGTGAATGGTCCAGGTGCAGACCCGTTAATTCTGTTGATTGTTGTAGAGTTTTTAAAACACCAGTTAGGTCAAGGTGGCTAATAGTCATTTTCAAGTCTTTTGTATTTTACTGATTTTCTGTCTTCTTGTCCTTCTTGTGATTGATAAATTATTGGAGAAGTGAGTTACTTTACTGATTTTCTGTCCTGCTGTTCTTGTAATTGCCAAATTACTAAAAAAGTGTGTTAAAGCTCCAACTATAGTTGTGAGTTTGTTTATTTCGTATTCTAACATTTTAATAATTCAGAGGTAAAAACGTTTAAGATACTAATTTTGAGGACACAGAACGAAAACCTGGAAATAAATAGCATTGAAGCTTTCATAATTTGAAAATATTTTTGTTTTCCAAGGGAAAACGTGTACTCTTGGTAAGCTTGCCAGTGCTGTCCTGTACACACAATGTACTCTTAGCATACCAAGCATATGAAGTTCCACCAACCTATCATTCTATCTCATATTCTGCTGTGTGTTCATGTAATGAAATTATCTAGAAGAACTTTTCTTTCTTTTTGAGCTATGTGCATTCTTCAAAGGGTGGGGTTGTTTCTGCCTATAATCCTAGGACTCTGGGAGGCTGAGGCAGAAGGATGGCTTGAGCTCATGAGTTCTAGACCAGTCTGAACAAGAGTGAGACCCTGCCTTTGAAAAAAATAGCCAGGTGTCATGGCAGGCACCTGTGGTCCCAGCTACTCAGGAGGCAGAGGCAAGAGGATTGCTTGACCCCAAGAGTGTGAGGTTGCTGTCAGCTATGACACCACAGCACTCCACGGGGGGTGATAAAGCAAGACTGTCTCCAACGACCACAGAGCTCACTTCACATCCACTCCTTCCTGGCTGCCTTCTCTCACTGCCCAGTCTGATGTGAACGGCCTTCTTGACTATATTCTCTTAACTCTGTCCGCTTCCTTCTGTAGTTGAATCATTTGGTTCAGATTTTTGCATTTCTAATTAAGTCTAAAATCCCTTGAGTTGTTATAGCATTCATAGACCTTCGCTTTTAATAAAGGTATGGGATATTGTGAGGCCTCGGAATAGTTTTACTGAAGGAGCTAATAAAACAGAAGAAGACCCTTACCCTGCACTTGGACCATGTAATCTTTCTCATTACTGAAAACCCCTTGAATTTTTGCTGCTAACGTCTCCTTTTTACCTATGAAGTGCAATTTTCTCTCCTACTCCCAGAAGTCTTTTTGCATGCCAACTGCAATCTCATATCCTATATGTCTAGGCCCTACCCCACATTCTTACTCCCCATATTATAATTAAAAAGCATTTATGGAGTGGCTAAGGACTTACTTTGAATAACTTCTATGCACAGGCTATTATTAAATGAAATAGTGATCCTGAGCCTGACAGTAGTGCTGACATTTTGTCACCAATTTGGATTTTCCATATTCACTTATGTCATCCATGACAACTTAGAGAAATTCAAATCATTTTTGCTCTTTTCAAATGACCGATTTGTAATGAAGAGGAATGTATTCATTTTTTTGCAGGCATTTGGGACTTTAAAAGAAACACTCTGAGAGCACAATAAGATTTTATCTTTCTTAATATTTCAATATTATCTGAAACAAATTTCTCCATAATAGTAATCTGAAAGTACAGTTGTTGCTCAAAGGCAGAACTGATTTAGGTTACATTGGAAGATTGAATGAAAGTGTCAATTTTAAAGGGGAGGCAGAGCATAGCTTTTTTATGTGTGTGGTTTTGTTTTGTTTTTTTTTCTTTGAGACAGAGTCTAACCTTGTCACCTTTGTTAGAGTGCTGTGGAGTCATAGCTCACAGCAGCCTCAAACTCTTAGGCTCAAGTGAACCTCTCACCTCAGCTTCCCAAATGGCTGAGACTACAGGCATCTGCCCTGACACTGGCTGTTTTTAGGGAGACAGGGTCTTGGTCTTGCTCTTGCTTGGGTTGGTCTCAAGCACACATTGATTTTCATATATAATAAGCAAAGCAACCTGAAGATAATGGAGCTTTTTAAAAAGCCAATATTATACTGAGGATAGAACTGTTCATTTGTCTTAAAAATATCTCTGTTAGGGCAGTACCTGTGGCTCAGCGAGTAGGGCGCCGGCCCCATATACCGAAGGTGGCAGGTTCAAACCCAGCCTCTGCCAAACTGCAACAAATAAATACCCGGGTGTTGTGGTGGGCACCTGTAGTCCCAGCTACTCAGGAGGCTGAGGCAAGAGAATTGCCTAAGCCCAAGAGTTGGAGGTTGCTGTTAGCTGTGTGATGCCACTACACTCTACCAAGGGTGATAAAGTGAGACTCTGTCTCTACAAAAAAACAAACAAACAAAAAAACTCTTTTAATATAATAACAGTGGAAGACCATGTGAAGTCCCATTGAAATTCTGATGCAAGGTTTTTGTTTTGCACCATCCAAGTGACAGGATAAAATGTGTCTCTACATTTAGTTCTAGAAAGCGCGGAAAATGTTGAATGAGTTTGGTCATCATTGAAATCATTACAGGTATCTTTTAATGATAATTTTTGCATGTATGATGGGGTAATGTGCAGACTCTGTCAAGGCAGAAGGAACACATAGCTGTAAAGATTTAATGATTTCAAAGGAAAGTACTCCCCGACTGCAAATCACTGTTCACAGACAAATTGTAGGGCTGTCTAATGGCGCTTCCTATTTTCCTTGCATAAGTCACAAGTGAGATATGAATTTTACATCCGATGTGAAAATACAAACAGTTATGGCTCCTTTGTGACTTGCACAAAAAAGTAGGAAACATTGTATATCTTTGATAGAAACTGAAAGAACCAAGTTTTATAACTTTTCTCCAAGAAATCACATAAAATGCCATCATAAAAAAAGCTATTGAGCCAAAGGTTTTTTTTTTTCTCTCTTTTATGATTCTGTGTCTTAAAAAAAAAAAGAGAGAGAGAACAAAAGTGGACCACTAATGTGAGGGATCACTGCTATCTACATAAGATACAAAACTTTGGAAGGCACAAGTGTTCTTTGTAAGATTTTGGAAACTTTCAGGGGCAGCGAGTGTGATGTTTGGATCCTTCTTGAGAGGAGATTGTACAAATCTCTCCTTGGATGCAAGGGACCACTGCCACGGCTTCCAAATAATTAGATTAGTTAGGCTACATGGGGAATTATTAACTACAACTAAATTAATGTAAGTTTTAGATCTCCCTGCTTTCCGATTCTTGATTCACAATATCTGATTATGTGTTAACTCACAGCCTTCCCATGGTGTTAGGACTGCGTTGTACTTACGAGACCCAGCTCAGAATATCTACCACCACTTTTTATTATCTTAGGCAAATTATTTAACTGAGGGACAGCATCTTGGTTGCATCTGTGAGATTATGGTCTATATGGTTTTAGCATCTTTTTTTAATTTACTAATTTTTCTTCCACTTAAAAAAATTATGTAGCAAATAAAGGAGTCAATTCTGAGGCCAGCCTGGGTCCACATATAGGAAATTGGATGCCTCCTTTTCCCTCATGTAGTTTTACCCTGATACTTCTTATTTTCTAAACCAGAAGAAACCCTTGAATCCTGCAAAATAGGGCAGATCAGGAGAACTGCATGCCAAGCCCGTGTCCCGTACCAAAAAATCGAGAGACTAAGTTTGCAGCAGCTGAGCAAAGTTTCTAGAACAATGCTATATTTAATCATGTTCACTAAACAATTCTACATAATGCACTTCCTATGTGCGAGGGTTTTTAATAGACCTTGAGTTTACAATTGGGAGCACAGCAGATAAGGAATTCATATACTTAGTTAAGTAATGATTTGGTATGAGGTGTGAGGTAAAGGTAGTCCAGAGATAGGAGCAGCCAATATAGCGTGGCAATGCTAAATTAGCCAATTTGGCAATGATCAGAACATGTTTTATTCACACTTGAGTAATGAGTAGCCACTATTCAGGCAAAAAAAGAAAGAGAAAATATTCTAGGAAGATTTAGTAGCCTATGATGATTCTTGAAGGTGTGAGAGAAAATAATATAGTTGAGGAAATGAAGGTCTTGTTGGTGGTTGGGTGACATTAGATTGTGAGGTGGCTGAAAACAGGACAGATGAGTATGAAGTGCCATAAAAATTATTTCAAAGCCCTTGAATGTTTTTCTAATATTTACTAAAAATCTTGAGTTTTGAAGAGAAAAGTGATGTTCATATTTGAGTTTAAGACAGGGCGCAACACATTTTTTCTTAGAGAGAGAGAGATAGTAAACATTTTAGGATTGCGGATGAGGTGATCTCTATGGCAAGCACTGGACGTGGCCGCTGCAGTGTGAAAGCCGCCGTGGGCAGCGAGTGAATGAAAATGCTGCTGTAAAATGTTGCTCATGGAAAGAGGTGACCGATTCATAGTCCCCGGTTTACCGGTCTCCGGCTTGACAGTCCATATGCAGCAAAGGGAACACACACAAAATAAGCAAGATTAGAGGTAGGGAGAAAAATCAGAAATCTGATGAGGAAATCTATATGAATTATTTCTCTAGTAAAGGCAAAGCTAATAGGGTTGGATTAAGAAGTGGGTATTTAAGCTATTTTAGAGGCAGAACTAACAGGACTGGATTGTGGGTGGAACATGAATGAGGTAAAAGAAAGAGAAGGCAATGTCAGTTCCTGTGTTTTTTACTTTTGTAAATAAATAACATGAGAGAATATCAGCTGGACCCATACTGTGTTCCGGACGCTCTTCTAGGCCCTTTGTGTCTATTAATTCATTGAAGTTATTTTTCTGACAACTCTATGAAGTAGGAATTGCCATGTCATCCAGTTAACAGGTGATGGACAGAAGTTAAGAACTTGAGAGTGAACTTGGCTAAAGATTGAGAAATGTGATTATGTACAAACGAAGATGAGACATAAAACAGTAGATAAAAAGAGGTTGAACATATTGGAAAGGTTAACAATTGAGAGAGCATAATCACCAAGAAATGCAGGTGATAAAGTACAGAATGAAGGTGGATTTACATCACAGACAGGGATGTCTTTCACTTTTTGGTTCTAAAAATGAATCAAAGAAAAAGAATGTGTATGGAGGATGGGTGGTTTGGAGATTTGGAGTTACCAAGTAAACCTACGTCCAGCACTTGCAATTATCTGTGGAGATAGCATGTGGCATTCCTAGCTGCGCAGATGGTGGAGGTGAGTGCTGCACTCAGCCACTGTCAGGCTGGTGGTCAGGCTTGTGTCAGTCTAGGGAAAATCCATCCGGAGAGGGACCATCCCATGGCATTGCCTGCTTTCTTCAGCAATGCTGAACAGCTTTAGTAGCAGCAAACAGAGACGGAATGATTAGATTCAGAGAGGATGTGAAGAGGGAAAATAACGAAAGAATGTTGTGAACAGGCCTGGCGCCTGTGGCTCAACGGGCTAAAGCGCCAGCCACGTACATCTGAGCTGGCGGGTTCGAATCCAGCCCGGGCCTGCCAAACAACAATGATGGCTGCAACCAAAAAAATGGCTGGGCGTTGTGGCGGGCACCTGTAGTCCCAGCTACTTGGGAGGCAGAGGCAGGAGACTCGCTTGAGCCCAGGAATTGGAGGTTGCTGTGAGCTGTGATGCCACTGCACTCTACAGGGTGACAACTTGAGGCTCTGTCTCAAAAAAAAAGAATGTTGTGAACAGAGAGTTAAAGATACAGGAAAGAGTGACTAAAGCAATGAACCAGATATTCTAGTCCATAAACGGTACGAGGGAAAGACAGAGGTCCTAATGAAAAGACAGAGGTTGGAGATCATGACTCAGGAACAGATAGACATGGCTGCTGACTGAATGAATGGACCTCAAATAACAGAGTGAAATATTTATGAAGTTGGGAAGACTCGTCCAAAATATTATCATTTGATTTTATTATTTCAGGCGCAATGTCATTCTGCATATGGGTGTACTGCTGGACGATAAAATGTTTTTAAACAATATTCCTCATTTTATTTTATTCTTTACCTTGCTCTGACCTTCTATGGTGACTTTCTAAGCTCTGCCAGAAAACCTGTTTAGCTTCTCAGCACCTCTTCCAAATTTGATGCTGAGAACATTGCATCCTGGTTGTTTGGGCTCATTATCATTGGCTACCTTGAAAAATTTATATGTCCTTTGTCAAAAATGAAGATATTAAATGAAATTTTACATAGAAAAAGGAGTCTGGTTTATAGAAATACCACAAAACCTGTGGCCAGACACTCATTAACTCCCTTTATAGTTTTCATCCTGTTTTTATCTGCAGAGAGTTTTCTTATGAAAGTTTATATAATCCTTTAACAAGTTACGAAGCAATACATATTTTACTAAAACAAAAGTTTAGGTAAAATGTCCAGAATTGTATTCTGCTATTGAAATATGGAGCTGAAGCTGTAAACCCATCATAAATATTCACTCATAAAAAAATTCATATTTGTAGATTAGACTGAATGAAAAATAACATTCTTTGATACTGATTATACCAACTTTTGGACTCAAAGATCATGTAGAAATTATATGAAAAATATTTTCTTTTTGGTAAAGCTACTTGTGAGTTTCTTTCTTCCAAATATGGGCAGCAATAGGAAAACAGATCCAGTATCTAAAAACAGCATTCGAAGATAAATGAAGGTAAGTTTCCATGACAAATTCATGCAGAAACTCTGTTTTGATGCAGCTGTTATAAAATATTAGCATGAAAACATTCACAGTATTTTCTTAGTATTCCGCAAAATTTCATATAATATATAATAATGAACGCAAAAGACCAGAACTATAACCATAAGATTCACACTAATGGTTACAGTATTCAAAATAGCATATTGTTTACCAAGGAGAAATCTGAAAACACTTAATACATTTTCTTTGCTAATTAAACTTTCAAAGGTATGGAAAGGTAGTACCCTTTCTCTCTAGAACTACTTTATAAAATTCATAACTCTGCCATTTTAATCACCTTCTGTTTTTCCTGATAACATCTGAAATATAAGGTAATCAATAGTGAAATAAAATATAAGTAATAGTCTCTTAATTTAATGAAATAAAATCCAAATTCACATAAATATAATAACTAAATTCTATAGAAAAAATATCATTCAGAACATTCAAATAGATAAACTAATTTGCTGTACCAAATGATATTATCATAGTAACATCCTCGGATTTATTGCCCTCTCAGAATCTTCATGGTGCAAATATACCAAAAGGAAGTTATATTTCTTAGTCACCTCTGGCTACCAAGCTCCCAAAACATTATTTCTTTATTTCAGAATTTTATAGGAGTGAAAATGTTTTGGTTACATAGATTGCTTATTCACTGCTTGAGTCAAAGTTGTAAAGTGTGCCCATCACCCACTAGTATACATTGTACCTGGAAAATATGATTTCACCTATTCCTTCCTCCCCCTTGATTTATGCCGAGTTTTACTTCCCATCTGTGCACAAGAGTGCAGATCAATTAGTTCCAATTTAATGGTGAATGCATGTGGTGTTTGCTTTTCTATTCTTGTGATATTTCAATTAGGACAATGGTCTTCAGCTACATCCAGATTGTTGCAAAAGGTATTCATTATTTAATGGCTGTGTAGTACTCATTGGTATACATACACCACATTTTATTAATCCACTCATAGACTGATGGACACTTGGGTTAATTCCACATCTTTGTGATTGTGAATTGAGCTGTAATAAACACTCTAGTGAAAGTGTCTTTTCGATAAAATGACTTTTTTTTTTTTCTCTTTGAACAAATACCCAGTAGTGGTATTGCTGGATCAAGTAGTAGGTCTACTTTCAGTTTTTTTGATGGGATATCTATAGTACCCAAAGTGATTTACAGATTCCATGCAATAGCGATCAAAATACCAACATCATTTTTTACAGATGTAGAAAAAAAAATTCTATGCTTCAATCTGGAACCAGAAAAGAGACCAAGTAGCCAAAGCAACCTGCAGTTAAAGGAACACATCTGGAGGCTTCACTTTACCAGACTTTATACTACGCATCTACAGTGACCAAAACAGCATAGTAATGGCACACAAATAGAGACAGTGAGTGATGGAACAGAACAGAGATCCCAGTTATAACACCATCCACATATTGCCATCTGATCTTTGAGAAAGTAGGCAGCAATATACACTGGGGAAAAGGATCCCTACTCAATAAATGTTGCTGTGAAAATTAGATAGCCACATGTAGATTGAAACAGGGCCTGTATTTCTCACCACTCACTAAAATTAATTCAAGATGGAGTACAGACTAAAAGGACATGAAACCATAAGAATTCTAGAAGAAAATGTGGGCAAATAGCCTCTAGATATTGGCTTAGGTGAAGCATTTATGGCAAGGACCTAAGGGCCATCACAGTAACAAGAAAAATAAATAAGTGGGACTTAATTAATTTAAAAAGTTTTTGCACATCCCAGGAAACAATTAACAGAGTCAAATGGACAACTTAAAGAATGAGAGAAAATATTCATGTGCTATACATCTTATAAAGGGCTAATAACCAGAATCTACAAAGAACTCATGCAAATCAGCCAGAAAAAAATCAAACAACCTCATTAAAAAGTGGGCAAATGACATGATCAGAAGCTTCTCAAAAGGAGACAGACTAACGACCAATAAACACGTGAAAAAATGCTCAGCCTCACTATCAGAGAAATGAAAATCAAAAGGACACTGAGATATCACTTAAGCCCAGCAAGAATAGCTTTTATCAAAAAGTCCCCAAACAATAGATGCTGGCATGGAGTTGGAGAGAAAAGAAAACTTAAGCAGTGTTGGTGGGACTGCAACCTTCACTGAAAAACTGTTTCAAGTTGAATTAACTATATGGGTAGGTACATTAGAAATTTTGTGATATTGAAGTTCGTATGTTCATGTTTGACCTTATGAATGCTGTCAAATAACAGAAAGAAGAAAGTAAGGCCTCTACTCTTGTGTATCTTTTTTAAATAAGTTAGAGACATTAAATTTGATCCTAGCAGATACCAGAGTTTGAAGTAAAGCTAGTGCCTATGGCCGTGAACTAGAAAGTGTAGTCGGTAAATAGTAATAAGACGGAGATTCTAGACCTAATCCTGTGACTTTATTTTTTTTTTACCTTTATTTATTTTTTTATTAAATCATGGTTGTGTACATAAATGCAATCATGGGGTACAATAATCCTATGACTTTATGAGAGACTTTTGGTAGTTATAGGCCATAATTTGTGAAAGGATTGTATTTACAAAGTGTAGTCTTCCAGGATCTTGATGCATATGATTCTTACACTATAAAGCTATGATTAATTTAGCTTTTATTTTGTTCCAAAATTTCATTTGATATATCATTTCATTTTCACAGAGGCCTAGGAAGTAAGTTTCATAATATCTGTTTTATAAGGGAGTAAATAGACAAAAGGATTAAGTACGCTCTATCTAGAAAATACATATCACTATAAAATCATTATTTCGTACATATTCTTTGGCACTGCAGGACACACAGAAACAATAAATGCAGAGAAGTAGACAATGAGACATACGGAATCCAGGGCAAACTGTGGGATCTGCTCTCAGATGACACAGGTCCACGGCAAAGCTTTGCTGTTCAGCTATTATGCTATGCTAATGATACACTATACTAATGAGAGAACTACGGCTTTCACCTACCTTTAGGACAGCAATTTCTACTCTTTAGTAAAGCCACATTCTCTGCTATTAGATAGATAGTGCAAACAGTACACCCAGCATAGCAATTTGATTTTATTGGTATTTATGTATTCTCTCTATTTCCCCCTACCCTCACATACGCTAGGAGTCCAAATCATAGCCCATGACGGTTTAAAGTACAGGTCAGAACAGTTCGTGAGGGCTAACACTTACCTACTGTATTTTTACAGAGAGCAGTGTTTGGAATTTGCATTTAAGTAGAGTACAGAAGCAGTCTTTATACTATGTTTTTCAAGATACAGGACGTAAACAGATGTAAAAAGATTTCTTAACTGATAATATCAGCCATTATTTTTGTGTAGAGGTAGAGGGCTGTGAAAATTCAATGCCAATCCTTCCATGTTTAAAATTAACATTGTTTGTTAAAATATTTTTAAACTAAATAAAAAAATCCCCCACAAAGCCAACAGGCACAAATAGCCCATTAATCATTTCATGTAAGGGTGGAGTGGTCCACAGTCAATCTCAGTTATGGAGAAAGAGAGACTGAATCTTGCCTTTCAGCGCTATTTATCTCTAGTTGTATTGTTAGTTGCATTCTATTTGCATTTTTTGTAATTGCTTTACCTAGTAATTTAAAGTCACTGAGGTATTTTTCAAGCAGAGAAAATTCCAGTCCATATTATAGTTAAAATCAAAAATATTCATTTTACACCAGTTCAAGCTTTTGTCATTTTATTTCTTGCCATAATAGTCAATACGCCAGGAAAACTAATGATGGGCAGTGTTTATCTAGATGTACAGATATTTAGATGAAATCGATATATTATGCTAAGTATTTGACTCTTGGTTTTTAGAATTTGCAAATTTTGTGGTCTGTTGGCATTCTCTAAGATAGGATTGTCACATTTGCAGCTAAAGTAACCACAAAATATTTAAATATTAATGTCAGCTGGAGTAAAATGTCACCCTTGACTTAATATGCAAAACCAGTTCTAGAAAATAATCTTTAAACTTACAGAAAAAAAAAAAAAAAAGAAAAGTTTGACCTGAAAGAATGTTTGGGGAAGAAAAACTGACAAAAATTATAAATATTTCATATCTGTAGACAAATTTTTATGGTTTCAGAGTGTCTTTGAATTACTGGGGCGCATGTCTATGTACATAATGAGCAGAAAGTGAGAGTGAATTTTCTGCCATCTATTTTCAGTTGAAACCAGGAAAAGCTGAATAGGAGCAGAGAGAGTTTTATAAAATGCTACCCAGCATTCTTGAATTAGGAAAAGCTTGAGAAATGTAGTGTATCTTGTAAGATATTTTGCAAAGAAGCAGCACATTAGTGCATATGTAAATGTTTCATAAAATAAATAGTGCTTCGCAAATATTCCAGAAAACCAGGCTGAAAGGGGGAATGAACATATATATGACAGACCTGTTTATGCTGAGTCTCTCTCAGGGAAATAGAACAGCAAGTCAATGAGGTAGGCACTGCTATTTTACACTATAGATTTTTTTATTTTTTATTGTTTTATTGTTTGGGGTTCATTGAGGGTACAAAGAATTAGGTCACACTGCTTGCATTTGTTAGGTCAAATTCCTCCTATAGTTGTGCCCCGTCCCCAACAGATATGCCATAACCATAACCCGCATTCCCCCTCCCCTTCCTCTGTCTGCACTCCCTCATTCTGCTCCCCTCACCTTAAATTGATTTGAGTTTTTCTCTTATGTGGGTATATATTAGCTCATCTTCTGGCTTCATATAAGAATTGGGTACATTGGATTCTTACTTCTCCATTCTTGTGATTCTTTACTAACAAGAATGTGTCCCAACTCTATCCAAGTTGATACAAAAGATGTAAAGTCTCCATGCCTGAATTTCTTAATGGCTCATTAGTATTCCATGGTGTAAGAGAGATGTCAGATTTGAGACAGCTTCTTTACATTACAGATTTTGAAATGAGATTTAAAGAAGGTAATTGATCTGATGTCAAATAGTTGGTAAATGATTGAGCTGATATTTGAAATTACCTTAAACTACCAAACTCTTATTTATTTATTTATTTATTTATTTATGTAGAGACAGAGTCTCACTATGTCACCCTTGGTGGAGTGCTGTGGCTTCAGAGCTCACCGCAACCTCAAACTCTTGGGCTTATGTGATTCTCTCATCTTAGCGTCCCAAGTAGCTGGGAGTACAGGCACCTGCCACAATGTCTGGCTATTTTTGTTGTTGTTGTTGTTGTTGTCATTGTTGTTTAGCAGGCCTGGGCCAAGTTCGAACCCACGAGTCCCGCTGTGTGTGGCTGGTGCCCTAACCACTGAGTATGGGTGCCTACCTGAAACCTTTATTCTTGTTCTACAACCTGATGCTGAAAATATATGCTGTTCAATTGCAGAGGAGTTACAGATTCCTCTGAATTTAATCTGCCCCACCCCCCAAAGAAATGTTTGAGAATTATTAGGCTAAATTAGAATATTACCTTTGCTTTTTACTGTTCCTCTTAAAACTCGCTTAGAAAGGATTTGGTCAAAGACCCATCCTATTATTTTCCTGTTACCAAAGTATGAACATAATCTTTTTCAAACTAAGGCGAGAAAAATGTGCAAAATCCCATGTGTAGTCTGCTTTATCCTTGTGCTTTGGGTTAGATAAAGGTAGTTAGTAATTCAGATTAGTTACTTTTTAAGTAACTAAAAATGAATAAGGAGGAAACAGCTAACAACTAGACAAAACACATGAAAAAAGAATCTCAAACTATGGGACATCAGGATATAAAGGATGCTGATCCCTGAAATATGTTAAACAAACAAGTTGAATCATACAACTTCTAATTTCCCCTCCTGAATAAACCTTTTCAGCTGTTGTATAGACACGGGAGACTTAGGCAAAGCTTGGCTGTCTCTCTGGGGTGAGGAGACAAGCCGGACATCTGGGGAAGCTCCGTCAGGTAGAATTCACAGTAACCGAGCACAGAGAGAGAGAGCAATGGAAATCTACAGCAGCCCCCTTGAGTCTTCGGTTTGGTGCTAACCACTCATATACGTGTGACAGAACCACTCAAGACTGAGCATGTCCCCAGAGGATTAGAAGCTGCAGGGCTTAGAATTCACCCAGGCTAGGAAGAGCTCCTACCTTAACAGCCAGGATGAAGATTATCATAATTCAGGAGCCATCATAGAGAACTAAGAAAGGTCCTTCATGGTGAAAAATAAACCCTAAAGTAAATGTTGCTCAGGTTCTGTCTAAAGAGCATGAAAGTAAGATATGAAAGGATGAAATATTTCCAAGGAACTAAACTATATTTTAGAACAAAGTTCAAGAATACAAAAATATTCAGCATCCAATAAGGTTAGGTTTCAAAAGTCTGACATCATTCAAAAATTTCCAGGTATGCGAAATGTTGAGACTCCTAATCATTATCACTCCTAATGAGGAAAAATACCAGCCAACCAAAGGTGACATGAAAACAACGCATAAGATAGCACTGGCAAACAAAACCAGTAAAACAGTTACTCTAACTGAGTTTCATATGTCCGAATAAGTAGAGAAAATACTTAACATCTTAAGTAGAAACATGGAAATACCTTTAGAAATCTAAATCAGAATTTTAGAGATAAAAAACTTCAATGTCTAGGAAAAATTCTAGATGACCTTGGGTTCCGCTTTGACATTTTATATGCAATACCCAAGACAATCCATGAAGGAAAGAATTGGTACAATTGACTTCGTTAAAACTAAAAAGTTAGGATTTGTGAAAGACACGGTCAAGAGAATGAAAACAATAGCCAAAGAACAGGAGAAAGTGTTTCCAAAAGACACTTGATAAAAAATGTATCATAATATACAGGGAACACTTAAAACTCAACAGTAAGAATATAAACAAACTGACTTAAAAAAATGAGGCAAAGACTTTATAGATACATCAGCAAATACGTAAATGTGATAGGTAAGCATATAAAAATATGCTCACATCATGTGTCATGAGGGAAATGCAAATTAAAACTGCAATGAGGCATCGGTACACACCTACTGAAATGCTCAAAATTCAGTACAATGGCAATACTGAATGCTCACAGGACATGAAACCACAGAAACTCCCGTTCATTGCTGGTGGGAAAGCGAATTAGTACAGTCACCTTGGAAGTCAGTTTGGCAGGGTCTTATAAATATAAACATATTATTACCATACAATCTAGAAATTGCTCGCCTTGGTTGATATCAAGAGGAGCTAAAAACTTATGTCCACACAAAATCCTGTACATGAATATTTATAGCAGCTTTATTCATAATTGCCAAAATTTGAGAACGACTTTGGTATGTGAATAGATATACTGTGGTACACCACACAATGGAACACTATTCCGGGCTGAAAAAAAATGAGCTATCCAGTCATGAAAAGACAAGGAAAAACTTAAATGCATATTACTAAACGCAAAAAGCTAATCTAAACAGGCAGAATTTTGGCCTATTGTATGGTCTCAACCATATGGCATTATGGAATAGGCAAAAATATGTATAAATACGGGAAACATATCAGTTACTACCAGAGGTCAGGGAAAGAGGGACAAACAGGTAGAGGTCAGATAGTTTTTAGAAATTTTCAGACTACTCTACATGATACTACAGAGTGCTATACAAAAAGTGCCAAAGGGTGGCACCTCTGGCTCAGCGGGCAGGGCGCTGGCCCCATATACCGAGGGTGGGGGGTTCAAACCCGGCCTCAGTCGAAATGCAAAACAGAAAAACAGCTGGGAGTTGTGGCAGGCACCTGGAGTCCCAGTTACTCGGGAGGCTGAGGCAAGGGAATCGCCTAAGCCCAGGAGTTGGAGGTTGCTGTGAGCTGTGTGACGCCACAGCACCTTACTGAGGGCTATAAAGTGAGACTCTGTCTCTACAAAAAAAAGAAAAAAAAAAGGGCCAAAGACTATACATACACATTTTTAGAAAGGAAAAATACTGTATTGAAATTTTAATAATATATATGGACCTTTTTTTTTGCATATTGTATCTCATATGACCTGAGTATTACAATTTTAATACAGTTTATTTTTCTTTCTTAAAATGTGCATACATGTATTTGGCACCCTTTTTACACATGCCATTATATGTTTATCTAAAGCCACAGAATTTATAATACTAAGAGTAAATTACAACGTAATTGTGTGTGTGTAGGAGAAGATGGAAAATGAGAAATCTCTGTACTTTATTTTGCTATGAACCTAAAACTGCTCTAAAAAAATAAAGAGACAGAATCCTGTTAGAACTCCAAAAGTTCAATGTCTGGTACTAAAATGCACTAGATGGAATTAACAGAAAATCAAATATTGCAGAAGAAAATTACTAAATCTAAGGGCATCACAATAGAAAGGATAAAAAAATGAGACACAAAAAGAAAAAAGAACAGCAGTGAAAAATAATCATAGTATCAATGAGCTGTGGATAACTTCAAACAGCCTATTTTATGTATAATTACAGCTTCCACATTAAAGGGAATAGGGGGACAAAAAAGCTTCTTTGAAGAAATAACAGTCTTCATAAAAGAATTTATGTATTCAGTCTTCACGAAATTCACATGAAATTCACACAAACTCACATGAACTAAACTCACAACTACATTGCACAAACAGATTATAAGGAGATAATCTTCAAAGCAATCGGAGTTAAAAAAAAAAGACACATTAGGCACACAGGAACAAGTATAAAATAACAGCTAATTTCTTGTCAAAAACTATGCATGCTAGAAGGTAGTAGAATGAAATAGTTAAAGAACTAAATCAAATATCTGTCAGTCTGGAATGTTTCCTCAGTGATAGTATATTTCAAAAACAAAGGTGAAATAAAGACATTATAACATGCAAAAGTTGAATTAATTTATGTTAGTTGGCCTACACTAAAATAATATTGTAAGAATTGCTTCAGGCAAAACAAAAAATAATATCGGATGGAAACTTTGATCAAAACAAAGAATAAAGAGCACAAAAATGAAATGGAAACTACCTGAGTAAATACAAAGATTTTCTTATTATTTAAAAAAAAAATCATCATACTGTGGGTTTTATACTATATGAGGAAGTAATTCTATCCCCCAACCAAACAAACGAAACAAAATAGAGTAATATAATTAACAAAAAAGATGCCCCCCCAAATCAACAAGGTACAAATAACAGAGGGGACAGATAGAAAACAATTAGGATGATAGATTTAAAAATATGCCATGTCCATAATTACTTTAAGAGGAAAATATTTTCATACTGGTTTAAAAAGTGAGACCTGACTCCACACTGCCTATAAGAAACCCATCCATTTTAGGGAGCAAGAAGGCTGAATGGAACACTCCAGTGAGTGTTTTCCCAGAGGAACACCACATTTAACCACTCGGCAGGCAAGGAAGCACCTGTAGAAGAACGAAAATCAGGTGAGTGATCACAGTACTTGGTTTCATATGTAACAGAGGAAGAGACACCAAAGAGGGCAGGAAAGACAGTCTCACATGCTTATGCCACCCCTCCCGCACACCCTCACAGCGCTGCACCAGCCCCAGGTGGAGAGAGAGTGAAGTGATTGTGAGACTTTGAATTGGAACTCAGGGCCACCTTGTCACAAGGGAACATAACAGGGCAGAATTCTGCACCTGTCCATGGAGGGAGAATTTAGACCAGCCTGGCCTATAAATAGATATAACTATCATGTACCTATAATAATTAAAAATGAAGAAAAGAAAGATACCTACTTTAAATGTAAAGTCCTCCCTGCCTTGCAGAATTGGGAAAAAGAAGGCTAGTAGGGTGTAGAAGAATAAAAGGAAATGTCTTTGCACCATGTTGATCAGCATCCCTGACCCTGGTCCCAGGGACCTCCTAGTCTGCCCATGAACTTGAGCAGTGAGGTCGAGAGCTTCCCAGGCTCAGTACAAATTCCAGGTGGCCCAACGGTGCTGGTTGAACTGACTCAAAACATTTTAATACTCTTTTCTTGGTAATTCATAGAAACAATAGAGAGAAATTCATAAGACTACAGAATATTTGAGCAACATTCTCAACCAAGTTGATCTACTTGTCATTTTTAGAATCGTCCACTCAACAGCAGTAGTATACAAGAATAGGTTTCAACAAATTCCCACAGCACATGAAATATCTACAAAAATACCAAATTCTATGCCTTAAAATAAATCTTTATTAATTTAAACAATTTAAATCACATAGAGTATGTTATCTGGTCACACACAAAAAAATTGAAATTAAAAATAAATATAAGAAAATTCTGCAATATTTGGGAAGTAAACAGCATACTTCTAAATAAATTGTCATGGAAGAAATTATAAGGTATAAAACTGGATTTTTGATAGGGCTTACGTTAAATTTGTAATTCTGTTTGGATAATATGGACATTTCTACAATGTTAATTATTTCAGTCTATGAACACAGGATATACTTCTGTTTTTCTGTGTTTTTTTTGATTTCTCTTAGTAATATTTTATTATTTTCAGTGTACATATCTTTCACCTTCTTAGTTAAATTTATTCCAATGTATTTTATGTTTTTGATACTATTATAAATTGCATTCTCTTGTTTTTTCCCAGATAATTTGTTGTTAGTGTATAGAAGCACTATAGATATTTTCATAAACAAATTGTACTGAAATTGTTTATTAATTACAATAGCTTTTTGGTAGAATTTTCAGGGTTTTCTATACATAAGATCATGTCATCAGCAAACAGAGAAAATTCATATGGAACTACAAAAGACCCTGAATAGCCAAAGCAAATCTTTAATCTTTCTTCTTAACAAGAAGAACAAACTTGAGACTTTATATTAACTGATTTATAAGTCTACTAAAGCTATACTAATCAAAATAGTGCGGTACTGGTGCAATACCCAGCATATCACCCACTGGAACAGAAATGAGACCCAAGAAATAAATCCACACAACTGTCAACTGATCTCTGACAAAGGTGTCCAGAACACACAATGAGAAAAGGACAGTTTTCAAAAATGAATATCCACATGCAGAATAATAAAATTGTACCTTTATCTCACTGCATGTACAAACCCAACTCCAAATGGATTAAAGACTCAAACTTAAGACCTTAAAGTGTACAACTACTAAAACGAAACATAGTCAATACCTTGCTGATTGGCCTTGGCAAAGGTATTTTGAATATGACTTCTAAAACACAGCAACAAAAGCAAAAATAGACAATTGTGATTGCTTCAAAGTGCAAAGATCCTGCCCAGCAAAGGAAATGATCGACAGATTGAGGAAACAACCTATCCAATGGGAGAAAATATTTGCAAAGTGTGCATGTGGTAAGGATTTAATATCCAAATGACATAAGGAAATAAACTCAGTAACAAGAAAAATATAACCTCATTTAAAAAAAGGGCAATGGACATGAACACACATGGAGACATACTCTGGAGACATACAAATGGCCAGTGGGTATGTGAAAAAAGGATCAGCATCACCAATTATCAGACAAATTCAAATTGAAACCACATTGAGGCTACATGTTAAATCTACTATGTGTGGACTATAAGTGTCTTTTTATTTTCCTGCCTTGCCAAGTCACCATGAGCACGTGTAACATCTGTTGGTGTCAATTTGACTGCACTTGGAGGACAACACACTGGAGGCCGCACGTTGGTGGAATATAAATGTCTTAACACAATAACTAAGAAAATGTGGTGGGGCGGCGCCTGTGGCTCAAAGGAGTAGGGTGCTGGCCCCATATACCAGAGGTGGGGGGTTCAAACTCAGCCTCAGGCAAAAAAAAAAAAAGAAAGAAAATACAGTGACCAGTTTTCAAATTGTATATAAAACCAGCACATTGTACCCCATAATTGCTTTAATGTACACAGCTATGATTTAATGAAAAAAAAAAACCACACATTGAGACATCATCTCATATGTGTTAGGATGGCTTTTAAAAAAAGAAAAAAGTACACGTGTTGGCAAGGACGTGTATAAAAGGGAACCCTTGTACTCTGGTAGTAGACACAAAAATTGGAACGGTCATTATGCAAAACAGTATGTAATTTAGCAAAAAATTAAAAATAAGACTATCGTATAAACCAGGAGGGGGTTGGGGTGCTCCCATTGAATGGGCACAATGTTGGGGTGTATGGCTCACCTCTTGGGCGCAGGACACAACTACAAGAGGGACTCTATCTAAAAGCATGCCTGTGTCTATTCTAACTGACTTGATATCTAGTGTTTAATGTACATTAGTTTATTCTTTCTTTAATCCGTCACATCCAAGATACCCTCTGATTGCAGGACACACCATTATTTTAAGAATCAGTTAGAAAGAAAATATTACCCAAGAAACTAGAAGGCATCTTGGATCGCAATGTACATCTAAATTTTAGATATATTAAAATGAGAAGAAAGCATGCCTGTGTCTATTATATACAGGCTTCGTTTCAATGTGGTGGGCTAAAGAAATGGGAAGATGTTCTTCCTCTGTGTCTGTGTAGGAAACACTGATGTGTGCACTTCTTTCAGAAATGTTGGGAAGGTTGGATTTCTCGGCAGGGATGTATAAAACACGTGACCTGATCTCATAATGTTCCTTCCTTTTGAGAAAATATTTTAAAGATTGTAATGTAGACCGATTCAATCTTTCCCTCCAAAGTAGGGAAATAATGAGCAAAATTACCTTACCTTTTGTACTATAAAACAGCAGTGGACACTTGTTCCTACTGAGTATTATCATTTTTGTATCCATTGGCTATTTGCTACAACTTTTTTCAGACTAAAATAATTGCCATTATAAACATTTGACGTGAAACCCATTCTGGGTTGAATAACTACCAACAAAGAGAGAGGTGCTGCTGTGTTACATTGTAGATAAAAAAGAAGATAAAAAATCAAAATGGCAGATAGTGAGTTTAGGTCTTTACCTATTTTGTCTCAATACTATTTCAGTGGACTTAACCATTCATTCCTACACATGCATATACATATGTGCATATAGATACCTAATACATTTCACTTATACAAGAAATACATTAACTCTAATTGCAGCAAATTCCACCATGTACTACAATTGTACTGTTGAAAATCAAGCATACAGCCAAGGCAATGAATGCAAAAAGTACCAAATCAAACGAGAATAAAAAATCTCCTCAGTCAGATAAAATAGAAAACGTTTAGATATAATAAAGGGTCTTGTGTTACCCAAGGCAAGTGAATGATTTCTGAGACAATTTAGAACCACATTGATCACACATATACATTGTGCATAAATATATATATACATACACATGCAAACATATATATAATTGCATATTTAAATAGCATTTCTAGATTTACAACACAGGAGTGAAGAACATGAAGTTGGAATACTTTCACTTCCCAATAAATTATTTTATGATAAATGTTGTTATGGAGATAATTAAAAATGAGCTAACAGTACCTAGAAGACATACTTACAGGAAATGTTTTTTACAAATGCTAGTCAGATAATATCCTTTCCCTGTAATTTCACCCTCTCTTTCCCCATCTCGATGGAATTTTTTTCCAAGTTGTATTATGTCCTGAAAGAGATACCTTGAAAGCAAAGACGGAACTGTGTCTCTGGTTGGTCACTGGGAGAGAGCAAGAGAATAAACAAACTCATTGTACATGTGGTCTTCTATTTCCCCGCTGTTATGGGGACAGTAGACATAAGAGAAAATTTTTTCCTATATCAATTCTCTGGAAAAGAATAAAAATTGTGTTTTGGGAAATTGTTACATAGGGTCATGAAGCCATATGCTGGCAAACCTTCTGCATCGTAAAAGCTTTGCATTGAATATTTTTATAATTAATAAAGTATCTTGTACAATTGGAGAATAATAAAATTAATTTTTCTCTGACACTACCTAAAAGAAATGGTCTGTATCTTCTTGATGTGTCCTAAATACACAACACTATTTTGAGGAGAGAAGAACAGAGCAATCTGCTGTGCCTTGGTAGTCACAACTCACAGAGAAGAAGTCCTCTCACTTTGCTCAAACTCTGTGCTTAGAGTCCACCAGCTTTTTTTTTTATTATTATTTTTTATTTTTACATATACATGTGTTAATTAGGTTTCCACTTTTTGACTTCACAGAATTTAAAAGGCTTAAAATTTAATAACAATAACAATGTTTAAGGTAAAGGCTAGAAACAAAAACCACATAAAGAATGAATGAAGATAAATACATTCAGAAAAGACAATAGACGATTACTGCATCAAAATATTAAGCAATATCAATAATAATAATGCCAAGAAAGTAAGGTTCACATCGTCAAATAAGAGTATGTCTAGTATAGATTGCTTTGACTCTGAGGCTCGGTATGAAGTCATCAGTTAACTTCTTATTTTTTTTTTTCAAAAGTCGTGGTGCATATGTGAAGGGTCAGGAGAAATCTTCTAAATACAGATCAAAATTGTTTTCACATAGTAAATGAGAAAATATCATGAATGTTACATTAATCAGGTGGATAAAAATATCTCCGATCGTATGGGAAGCCCGCACACTGTACTCCAAGCCTGAATCATTGTACACAGTTATGACTTAATAAAAAATAATTAAAAAAATAAATAAATAAAATAAAATAAAATAAGAATGGATACTCAATAAATATTAATAAATATTTGGTGAATGATGCATGTCAAAAAAAATAAATAAATAAAGCCTCTGTCTAACAAAACATCATCTGGCTTTCCTCAGGTAGAGTTTGTACTGATGGCCTTGTCTTCCTGTGTGGGAATCACACTTTTTTACTTCAATCAATGGCCCCTAACATTGTTGAAAACTGAACCTTTAAGTAATAAAAAAATAGCAACATTGGAAATGTTTCAGAGTATTTATTGTTGTTGCTTCTGCTTTTATTTAGTGTTTATTTATTAGGTCAGTGGCTCTTTGTGAATCAATTCTGTAAAATCTGTAATTTTTATGGGTGTCCTCTGTACTTCCCACTTGATTAGCTCAGTGGCATCCCATGAATTAATTTCCTGCAACCAATAAATAACTTGGTCTCTGTTGAAGGCTGTGAATGTGTGGTGACATACCTTCAGCAGTCAACTACACAACTTACTATTCTCTCTTAGCCTCCACTCACTGTATATGCAGAGCCTCAAGATCACCAGGAGGTGAGGGCTTAGGGCCTTTTCAGGACTTTCATGAGCTTATACTTATCTGTAGACATTCACATGACTTCTACACAACCAGGAATATGTTGAAGCTTTTAGAAACCACTACAGATAAAGTTGATTCTTGAATAATATAGTTTTGAATTGCGTGGGCTCAAAATACATGAGTTTTCAAAAATAAAATGACACCAAGTGTATGTGCCTCTCCTGCCTCCCATTTCACCTTTCCTATGTGCATCATCTCTGAGGCACCAAGACTAACCCTTCATCTTCCTCTTCCTCTTCAGGCCTCTTCATGTGAGGATGACAAGGAGAAAGATGTTTATGATGATCTACTTCCACTTAATGAATAGCAAATTTATTTGTTTTCCTTATGGGTTTGTAATAACATTTTCTCTTCTTTGCTTTATTATAAGAATACAGCATGTAATATAACATATATAACATACAAAACACATATTAATGAACTGTTTATCCTATAGGCAAGATTTGGGGTTAACAATAGGGTATTATTAGTTTATTTGGGGGACAATCAAAATTTACATGTGGATTTTTAACTACATGGAGGGGGTCTTTGCTATAGCCTTTGCATTTTTCTAGGCAAGTTTTGTTGTTTTTGTTGACTCTGGATTTGGTTTGCTCTTCCTCTTCTAGTTCCTTAAGTTGTGACCTTAAATTGCTGTCTTGGGATCTCCCTTTTTGAAGTAGGTATTTAAGGCTTTCAACTTTCCCCTTAAGATTGCTATATCATATTCCATAGATTTTTAAAGCTATTTTCACCTTCATTATTCAGTTCAAAGAATCCTTTAATATCCTTCTTGATTTCTTCATTGATACAAGGAACCTTCATCAGTAGGTAATTTTCATAACTTTGTGTTGTTTTCAGTGTTTTTCTTAGAATTGATTTTTAGTTTTTTTGTATTGTGGTCTGAGAAACTACATAATATGATTTGTCTTTTTTAATTTGATGAGATTTATTTTATGGCCTAAGATATGATCAACTTAGAATGTCCCATGTGCTGATGAGAATATATACTCACTAGTTTGGGGGTAGAATTTTCTGCAAATGCATGTTAGGTCTATTATTTTATTTCCTTTTTAGTCCTGTTTAAGTTCCATGCTTCTTTATTCATTTGCTGGTTTGATGATCTGTCCAGTTCTGTGAATGGGGTGTTGGAGTTCCTAGTAATTAAGATGCTATAGTTTATTTCTTTGCTTCTATTTACTAGTTTAGTTTATGAACCTGTGAGCTCCTATATTAGGTCCATATATATTTAGTGTTATTATGTCTTTTTGTTGAACTGCTCCCTTTACCGGTATGTAATGACCACTTTAATCTTCTCTGTGCTGTTGCTTATTTAAAGTCTATTTTATCTGAGAATGGCTATATCTGCTTACTTTTGATTTCCATTTGCATGAAATATTACCTTAGTCTGTGTGAGTCCTTGTGGTTTAGATATGTCTCTTGGAGACAGTAATATTTGGGTTGTATTTGGTTTTTGTTTGTTTGTTTTGTCCACTCAGACAGTCTATGTTTTTTTTTTTGTAAAGACAATACTGATGAGTTTTTATTTATTCAAAGGTTCATTTACAGGTGCAAAAGGGGGCCACAAGATAATGTTGTTTTAAAAAAAAAAAAAAAAGCAAACATCTGCTAACCCAGTGCTCCATTTAAAGGAAACCACCTAAGACAGAGAGATGTGAGAAAACCACAAAGAACCAGCCATCCAGAGCTAAATTTTTAGCTCTATAGGACACCTCATCTCCAACGAATCACTAGACACCTTTGGAGAGTAAGAAGATGTTTTTGAAGAAACAGAGGTGGAGATATTATCAAGAGTCAGAAGACTCAATGATGCACTTAGAGATGAGGATCTTAAGGGTGGAGCAAGATGGCAGCCGAGTAACAGCTTCCTTGCGGCTGGGCACGGTGAGACTGGGGAGAGAGGACTTCAGGCATCTCTGGCAGGCTGGATCTGCCCAGGAAATTCCCCTTGGGGACACAGGGAGACAGTGTGAGGCTTCTGGACACCCTGAGGAAGGCAAAAGTGGCAGAGACTGGGCAAATGGTTGCGTCTGTTTGTTCAGTCTGATCCTGTCGGCGGCTGTGGGTGGGGCAACAGTGGGACTGCAGGCTGGAAAGGCCTTCCCTGTGAGCTGTTTGGGTTTCTTTTGGACTTGGCACTCGGTTGAACTGCCTTGGGAGAACTGGGGCAAGAGTGTGGGGGGTTTTGAGTGTTGTCTGGGGCCCCAGACTGGGCCACCAAGCCAGACAGAGCTGCCAGTATTTGGTGGTGGGCTGTGTGGAGCCCTTGTGGGAGAACTGCCCTGGCAAGCTCCATCCTCAAGGTCACAGAACAGGCATCAGGCGGGAGCGAGTAATCTAGTGACTGAGCAGCCTAAAGGTGGGGACTGAGACGCCTCGCAGCCTTAGCCCTCAGGGGCATAGGGCGAGATCGGTTTTGGCACACTAGATAAGTGGACAGCCACTTAAGGAGTGATCCCAGCCACAGCGCTTTCCTGGGAAAGCTTCTGCTTAGCCCAAGTTAGCAATTTAAAGTGTTTCCTAAGCAGGCTGAGGAGGATTTAAGCTCTCCACCCTGCAGGGTTTGAGAAATCATTAGAAACACAGGGTCACTCCCTACAAAGATCCAGTAACAACAGAGTGATTCTGCCAGGGTCTGATCTGGGAGAGACCCCTCCCCAACTCTGAGGACAGTCATAGGCAACAGTGAAAAATAATCATGAGGTGGAATCAACAGAAAAACTCTGGCAATATGAATAACCAGAGTAGATCAACTCCCCCAAGGAATGACAAGGTAGATGAAGCACAAGATCCCTTGCATAAGCAAATGGCTGAGATGTCAGA